>JAOEHX010013805.1:0-12245 GCA_025448015.1 Bolborhynchus lineola
TACGGGAGGTGCTCCAGTCCCCTGATCATCCTCGTGGCCCTCCTCTGGACTTGTTCCAACAGTTGCATGTCCTTTTTTTGTTGAGGACACCAGAACTGCACACAGTACTCCAAGTGAGGTCTCACAAGAGCAGAGTAGATGGACAGGATCACCTCCCTCGACCTGCTGGTCATGCTCCTTTGGATGCAGCCCAGGATATGGTTGGCTTTCTGGGCTGCGAGTGTGCACTGCTGGCTCATGTTCAGTTTCTCATCGACCAACACCCCTCTGCAGCCAGCCAAACAACCAAACTAAAAAAAAATAAAATAATTTAAAAAGGGTACAAAGTAAAAATAGTATGTTGACAAAACCCTAGCAGGTATGCATGACATTAAGGTAAGATAAATATTTCCTAACTTCCTCTAAGCTTTTATTGTCTGTTGTGTATTTCACATACATAGAAAGTTCAAAAACCAAATCCTTGTTACATTCCAGATAGCAAGGATAAGGCTGGGCAGATAATGAGAAATTCAAATAAAGAAAATATTTTCTCCTCAGGAAGGAATCTTTATTCTGCTGTTATTATTAAGAATCATTTCTGAAGCCCAAGTAAAGAAACTCATAACCATGAAATTGGGTTCCACACATCATTCACATTATCATCCTGTAAAAAGGAACACAACGTTGCCTAAATTGTATGTCACCCACCATCAAATGAGTACTTCCCCCCTGGCTCTTGTTGTTGGTACTATTTTTCTAATGAATTTAGTCTTTTAATCTATTTTTCCACAGGCAGAAACCCCAGCAGAATGCTGACTTAAAATAGTATCAAGAAATAGGCAAGCTATTGTCTCCAACAGAAAGATGTACCATTAAGGAAAAGAAAAAAGGAGTGATTTTTGAAATCTCTAATTATTTACACATGCCATGATTTAGGCACAGGTGAAATTAACGTTGCAAGGATGCAGTGTGTTATCCAAAAATAATTGCTTTTGAGAACATATTTCCCAGAAAACTATGCACAGATTGGTAATAATTCTTCTTTAAAGATACAGATCAAGCATCAACAGCAATAGTCCGTACTTTTCAAGAACTTCAGCAATGCTACAGTAGAACACAAAGTTAGTGTGACTGAAGTTATTAATTTAAAATTCATTTTGCATTTTCCCTGAAAAAGTTGAAAGGAGAACGAAGTGACATATTGAGAAATACACATACCTTGTATCTATTTTATGCATAAACATAAACATGAGTTCACTTCTAGCTAGCATGTCACATAACACAGCAAGTTCCAAAGAAATCAGAAAGAAAACTTGGCTTGGAATTATTCTGTTTAAAATAGTAGTGACAGCTGTAGGATGGTAAACTTATTTTTTTTCTAACTCAGCACAGCAAATTAGTATCAACAATAATGTACAGTCATCTAAGAGACAGAGGAATAGAACCAACTGGAGCTATACTTGCTTTTCCTATTCCTTACAAAGCTGCTCTTAATGATGTATTTCCTAACAACTTTTAAATTTGGAATTTAGCAAAGCATAAAGTCAAATTGCCAGATATGTTTTGCATTTACCATTCTGCAAACGTAACACAGAAAATCCACTTGCAGACCACATTGCCTCTCTTTGTCTTCTTTAATGACATTTTATGGTTTCCAGAGGAAATCACGAAAACAAGAAAGGTAGCCATCTGCTTACTTGAATCTGAAGCTACTTCACTAGAAACCATTTAAAAAATCAATTTAAAAACTTGGAAGCTCAAAGATTTGAATTGGCCAAAGTTTCTAACATTCAACCTCTTCACGTTTCCACCTGAAGTGTACTAGAATTTCCCATCTACATCATCAGCTCTCTCCATGGTGCTGAAGCACCCATGAGGATCCCCATTGCACTTAGAATCATAGAATCATAGGTTAGGCTTGGAAAGCAGCTTAAGATCATCTAGTTCCAATTCCCCTGCCATGGGCAGGGATACCTCCCACTAAACCATGTCACCCAAGGCTCTGTCCAGCCTGGACTTGAACACCGCCAGGGATGGAGTATTCACAACTTCTTTGGGTAACCCATTCCAGTGCCTCACCAGCCTTATAGTAAAGAATTTCTTCTTTATATCCAATCTAAACTTCCCCTGTTTAAGTTTTAACCTCTTATCCCTTGTCCTAGTTGGTAAAACATCTCAAAATTGGTAAAAAGCTGAAATTAGTGATATGCTCAATGCCAGAGAACAAAGTCAAGTCAGATGGAACCATGTATCAATGATTTTAGCTTCTTGCTTCAACAAGAGGAATGTGCTCCCTTGTCAACCTATGCTTTTTATATCTGTTACTGCCTGCTGTAACTATTTACATTTTCTGCTCTTCATTGCTGTTCGCCCCTTCCTTTCCAAAACCATGCAAAACTACATCTCTTGACAGTAGTATTAGTTTGCTGTCTGGTACTACTCTAAGCTGTCCTACTGTATGACCACCCCCCTCCCTAGACTCAGTAGGTTGGGGCTTTTTTTTTTATTGCTTTTCTTTCCTCCTCTGGCATTCTGCTGCAGGACTGTCACCAACAAAATGTGGCATCTCAGGAAAACTTATAAATTCAGAAAAAAAAAAAAAAAAAAAGAAATTGAAGTAATAAAAAAGGAACAACTTTCCAGGAAGAACACCGAATTTTTAAAGGCACAGTGAAAAAGAAATTGTTTATAAAACATTAATAGCATTTTTGTGTGGTATGAATCTACACCTATTGCCCTCCAACAACTTTAAAGATAATCATTCTCATGTCTTCTGCCCACTCCCTGCAGGTGGGGCAGGTGAAAGAGAATCAAACAGAACAGTTTCTATATTGTTAGAGAATTTGAGGCTACTCAGGGTTGGTATTTTTATTTAGTATTAGAAACTGAAAATTAGTTGAGTATTCTAACGCAACAGATGCTGAAAGATGAAAGTTAAGACTAAAAAACTTCAAAGCATTTAGTAGCTATTCTCTCTCCAATTACTATCATAAAACTGCCAAGCAGCCACAGCCAAAATGAGACTTCCAGGAGAATCCAAGTCACACTTTGGGGCTTTTTTTTCCCCCTTCAGAGTGTTTACCGGAGAAGTACAGATCAAAGCAAAAATCAAGCTAAGTCAATTTCTGTAAGAGCATAAAGCATTAGGCTTTCCAATGCATTTTGGTGGCCCACAGCTTTAGGATTCCATAATACCCAACCGGCTAAAAATGCCACAGGCTTTACCATCTTTTTAAGCCAACATTTTAAACCAAACTTCATTTTCACAAACCAAGAAAGGTAACATTCTACAACTACTAACGTCAGCAAATTACTATAGAGAATATGGCAAAGGTTTTCTTCTATCATTTTCAACCCTTGTGAGACAGCCAGACTGGAAATTGGGGCACAGCTAGTTATACGTGTGTTCCTCTTCTGATGAGTGAACATCACATTAAGACTGTAGTGTTCTGATGATACAAAGGATCATCCATCCAAATATGATCACTATTATTATGCTTCTGGACTAGACTAATAACTTCTTCCATGTAATGTTTCCTAGAAGCCAGTAACAACAGCTATCTACTAATACTAAAATAATAACTTCCAACACCAAAGATGTGCCACTATCAGCTCAACTGGCACTGCCAGTGGTCTGCTCCAACTCCACCCTCCTTTTCCCTCACTCCTTCCCTTGACCCAGCAAGCATTGCTCATATACCCGTGTAACAGACAACATCAAGCAACTGGCTTTAATCACAGACTGGTTTGGGTTGGAAGAATTTTAAAATATTATCTTGTTCCTGACTCCTTGCCAAGGGAAGAAATAACTTCCACTAGAGCAAGGTTGCTCAAAGCTCCATCCAGCCTGGTCTTGAACACTTCCAGGAATGGGACGGCCACACATTCTCTGAGTAACTTGTTCCAGTGCCTCACCACCCTCACAGTAAAGAACTTCTTCCTTATATCTAATCAAAATCTACCCTCTTTCAGTATAAAGCAATTCCCCCTTGTCGTGTCACTGCATGCTCTTGTAAGAAGTTCCTATCCAGTTTTCATTTCATGAAAAAAACTGACCTTCTTACTTTTTTCCCAGGTTAATTCTCAGCTGCATCAGTATCCTGATTGAGACTGCTGAATAGCTTTTAAGATTCCTATTGTTAGTCACAAGGAGGAAGGCAGGAATAATAGACTGAAAGTAGAGAGGGACATCAAGTCTCCAGCAGCACTGATGATGTATACCAGATTAAACTGGTTGAAGAACAAAGATGTAAGAGAAAGAATTTAACATAGGATAGCTCCAGCAGACTACTATAGCTATCAAGGGTAATGGAAATTTCTTCATGAACTTCAACAGCACTGTGTGTGGACTTAGCCAACATGGTGAAAACCTACATGGAAACATATCACTTCACCAAAGTGTCTTTCCTTTAGTTTTAAAAATATTAAGGCATCATATGCACTTTTAATTAATCTCTCAACTGAAAGGTTGAGGATGGTACTTAAGAAGATGTCTGATACTGCTAGAGATACTAACATCTGTTTTCCCTCCTTTAAAGCAAATGGTAGAGAACTCACTGATTTACCACATTCTCACCCATAACCTACATCCCTTCAAAAGACTACTGCATTTGAAGAAAATGGTATTAAGACAGATAAAAGGAGATGCCACACAGATGATTCAACCAAGAAGATGAAACAATGAAATAACTGGTTATTAAAGTGATATTGGTCAAGTTTTTCCAAGACTAATACAAAACTTCTTCAGTGTCTCCTACCATTTAATGTACCAGAACAAATAACAAATTATTGGTTTTCTCTCATGAAAAAAAAATATATATAGGAAACATGAAATGTGCTTCAAAAATTCACTGGATCATAATATATAATTAAGCTCCAATGCCTGAAAAATGTAACACATCAAAAGATGCTGCCCACTTATTAGATATCAAGCTTCATTTTTGTGAATGAGAATATTCAGGTTTGTTCAATACAGTACCTACTTTCTAGAAAATAACACAGAAGTAAACAATATCCATCTATCTGTATCAGCTAAGCAATTTAAGTGTAAATCAAAATATAGCTCAAACTAAAGACTAAACTCCCCTGTTCATTTCGTAAAGGAAAAAATGCACTGATAAATGTTTAATTTTGAGTACAAGATTTTTTAGGATATTCACATTTAAAGTTTGAGCAAAACTCACAGGAAGCGTAAGAAAATTACGATCATAGCTTTAATAAAAATAATGCAGAGAACATGCAAGCTGTGCTTGGAAATTAGAGCTTCTCAGTTGAATACTTGTATGCATGGGGCAGACTGCTGTAACTGTTAAGCTGCTGAAGGCTTACATGTTAATTTTGCACCAAATTATGGGTGTAATCAATGTACTTTGGAAAAAGGATGGATTACAACTGGCTTGTGGATTAGAGATGCCTTTTCTGGATCGCTTCTATAGCCACATATAAAACCACACTACACAAAGAACACCTCAGTTCCTCAGCTCATGGTTCCATGCTATTTCTGAATTTACTGATAAACCATTCTATATGATCCTAAAAACACACAACAGGCTTAATAGTGTCTGCTAGAGAGATAGGAAAGAAAGCACCACAGCAGTGCTGAAATTACTACAACTTAAAGAAAGGAAGGCTGCAGAGGCTATTTTTTTGCAAGGAGTCTTGGCGGTTTTTGCCATTCTCCTCACTGCAGGTACATGTGCCAATAGAGAAGCAGATCTGTAACACCAAAACCAACAGACAATTCCAGACAGTCATTCTGGCACTGAACATCGGGTGAATTATGCTGGACAAACCAAATACAAAATGCTGAAGACAGCTGTCAGATCAGCATTTGAATGGCCTCAAAACATGAAGTGAAGAAATACGTTATCACTGTTCAGCTCGGCATCTTGCTTATTCAAATACCAGTCCATGTTACTTGAACTACCACACTGACTTATTTCAAACTCTCACAGCCAAAAATTCAGCCTCTGTATTTAGTGGCAACCATATTAAAAATAACTGCCAGCATACTCAGTTCCAAGCAGCAAGAAAAGACGGTACGACAAATTAGAGCTGTATCTTCCACAAATGTGACAAGTGTTACGCTCTTTTCAGAAGCTTTACTATTATTCTTAATTATGGTAGGAGGGCAAGAATAACAAATATAAAAACAGAAATCAAATACAACAATGAACCCAAGATACCATACACTAAGTACTTTAGAGGTCTATGCTCAGGTAACACAGGTCAATATGTATCACGCATTGTCTGTTCCAGCAGGGTTTTATACCAGTAATAGCTGTTTTCAGAGGCAGTTATGATCAAGATGTTTGACTATTGGCCATGTATAAACTCCATTTTGGGAATCAGCCATTTTGTTAAGAATTTACTAACAGCCAGTTTTGTATTATGATATTACTGAATGGTGTTTAATTACATAATACAAAAAAATATTTGAAAGATGACAGATTAGCTCTCCTAGAAATGACATTTTTTTTATTTGGATTGTGAGAGTGCTGAAAACTGCAGTGAGATAGGATGCTTGCCAGAAGCTTTTGCATACATTCGACATTCTTAGTCAAAGAATTCTGTGGGAAAGGTGAGAGCACCAATTTAAAAAGCAACAATTCTGTGTTCTATGTAATTTCTGGATTACATTCTATATTGAAAAAAAGACATCTTAGCAAAACAAACTCAGCAGACCCAGGCATCCAAAGCAGGTCCTAACACAGTACAAACCAAAATAATAATCAGCCTGATTTAGAGCAAAATACTAACAAGGCTGTTTTCAGGAGAGAAGCAAGCAGAAGTATGACTAGAGCATCTGTTTTGCCCCCAGGACTTTTCCAAGTGAGGGAGGATGAGTCTATACATATATTTTTATATTCTGAAACTTAAATAGAAGTGCTGGAAGTTTCTGAGACATCCTTAAAGAGTGGGAACACACCAAAACTCCTTGTGTTCTTTCTAAAACTCTCATAAAGACAGATAGGAGTCTCATAAAGCCCCCATGTAGTTCTGTAGGAGTTCATGAGTGAAATCATGATTTTGGTTCCCCTGCATTGCGAACAATGGAACTATGAGGCAGTTTTACATTTTGATCAGTGGATTTAGTAGCCTAAATAGAAATGGACTCTTCTAACAGAACATGTATGAAGAATAGCAAATTATGGGATCCAGTGAAGTCAGTCCATGTGTCCCTACTAACTGAAGTTGGAGTGAAATAGCAAATGGTTTTCTCTAAGAGGCAGTTTAGTTTTGTAAGCACAGAATAACTTTTTTTTTTAATCATGTCTTTCAACGCTTCTAACAAAATTATCTCATTTAAAAACTTGACAGAAATCTGGTGTTAAGTATTCCCAGAAGTTTTTGCAAGATCTCAAAACTAAGTTTGCTGTCATGTGTCATCACTACAAGTTGCCAGTCTAACCTCAACCATTCTTCATTTCTCACTGCCTCTTAAATATTTACAGAATTATAAATTTAGTTAGATCCTGATTACATTTTCATTATTTTCTTACAGCTTTTTCCTCATATCTGAACTAGAAGCATTATAGGAATACGGCTAACAAACTTATGCCTCCATTTCCAAATACACCAATTTGACTTCTTGCAGCACAATATTTTGTTAATGCGTAAGAGGAACTCTAGGTGCAGATGTACGAGGTAAACAAGCATAGGGGAGAAAGGGCCCTAAATTAATTACAGAAGATATTTTAACTTAAGGAGAAACAGGATGAACAGGATACCACACACTTAGGTATCCATTTGCTGAATATTATAAACGCAGTAAATCAATATGAGCAGATAAGAGTAAAGTCTACGACACAAAGATTGCTGAAAAGTGAACATTTTATTCTTTGTCAGTAAAATGTTCTGAACAAGCAGTGCAGGGCAAAAATGCTATCATAGGTACCAAACCTTGCCTACAACTGGGCATGTCAGTGCAGAACAATCTTATGAGTAGAGACATCAAGGTATAGACACCAAGAGAACTAACACATCCATTACAACTACAAAACAAATAAAACCATATCAAATCTCAAATATTTGTTTCCAAACTAAGATACTCCACATAAACCAGTGAAGACATGTCAGAAGCATGTAAATTGCTTTAAAAATAACATCTTCCCATTCATACTTTTCCTCAATAACTAGTCACCATGAAAAAAACACTTGCCTCTACAGATGTTTCACCAGCACATGAGAGAACACAGAACCATATGTTCCATGGTTCTTAGAAGAAACGCGCCCTTAAATAGAGTGCAAAAGACCAAGAGAAGCCAGCTTCCATCTAAGCAACAGTAAGTATTTCACTACAAATTCTACAATATTTGCCCACAGAAGCTGTAGAGGCCCCATCCCTGGAAGTGTTCAAGGCCAGGTCGGATGGGACTTTGATCATTCTGATCTAGTGGAAGGTGTCCCTGCTCATGGCAGCAGGGTTGTAACTAGGTGATCTTTAAGGTCTCTTACAATGTACTTGGATGCCCAAGAGCTGTGTAGTTGATGCTCTGTCATTAAAGCTTCACTCACCTCCCCTACTTCCAAATGGTTTCTTCAGAATGGTGTAGGGCTGTGTTTGGCAAAAAATAGTTTAAATTATGAACTCTTACAGGCAGCAGGTAACTGGGCAGGGGAAGAGGAATGTCTGAACTCTCAAGCTGAAGCCCGGTACTAGCCAGCTGCAACTGGTATGTGCTGGTTTTAAATTCTGTTAACATCTCAACTAAACAAAGATGATATCCTGAATCATACAACTAATAAAGAGATATAAAAACAGAGCCACCAATTAGGAGGTAGATCACACTTCCTGCTTCTACACACACACTTGACTGGGAAAAATCAAGAGTTATAGGGCCCCAAAAGAGGCTGATTAAAATCCTGGCTAGATAAACAGTTCTAGAAGTAAGGACAGACCCTTGAAGTCAGGAAACCATGTGGTGACAGATACTGGGAGACAGCCAGGGACCTGAGATAGCAAGACCTAAGACAGGTTACTGCGAGCAGATGTAAAAAACAAAACCATCATTACTTTCCACCCAGCTTTCCAGGAGTAGCAGCAAATTCCCTGCTCAGAAGAAAAGTCAAGACCCAGTGAAAATAACACTGTGGGGAAAATAAAGAAGTGAGCATGGGGTATCATCAAGCAGGGCAACATATGGTCTCCCTGATTCTAAAATAAGCCCTAGTATCTAGAATTACTATGGCCTGCAACTCTGTCTTGCTTGTGACAACATTTTCGGCCTACCACAAGGTGCTCGCTTTTCATCATGTGTACTCAGTAAATGATATGTAATGGGCACTACTTTTTAGCCAATAGCTCAAATAGCCTTAATACAAAGACATGACTCAGGCTGACAGCATTCTCAGAACCAGTATCGCTATCTGAGCATGTATGCTTCACATAAGAAGTGACAGCAAATTTACGTGGCTCAGTGTGCCTTTCATATCCATTGAATCAATGTCTTGCACATAATACATTCTGCATCAACAGTAGCCAGTTGCAAAGATGGGTATTTATGCCTTTGCAAAATTCCTCCAGCAGCTCAGGAACCAGCTCTAAAATATGCTGCAACATCAGCATTAGGTGCAAGCTAAGAAGAGAAATGAGGTGACAGCTTCATATACATTTGAAATAGCTCAAGATGCACCCTTTTTTTACAGCTATTTCCCCTCATCTCCATTTTTACTTCTTAAACACAAAGAACAACTCAACGTCTAACGTATTTCCTATTACACAGAAACCATCTAGCTGCAAGGCCATTAGATGAGAAGGAAATTTATCTATTGCACAACAGTTAAGAGAAAAACAGAAGTCACCAAACATATTAAGATATAAGGGTCTGATTATACCAGCATGTATCTTTTCTTTTTTTAAAAACTGGTAAAAATATTGCACGATATTTAATGATTTTATAAAAAATTACTTAGCACCAAATAAACATTACATGTACATACATGTGGTTTTCCTGTATTTTGCTTCCCTGCATGATGTATCAGGAGTAATCACCCTGTGCCATTTCAGTAACTAATAGCAAGCTCTAGTAGCAAACCTCTAGCAAGATCTTATCTCCAAAGCAAGTGACCCTAGAATTTGCTTTTTCAGGTACAGCTTTTACAAAACAAGCCTAACCATCCTGCTCCTTAAAATTCTCCAAGGGTCTTTATGCTAATAAAAAGGCTGTAGCCAGAGCCCTTTGACATGCTGAAACTCTTTCCAGCTGCTTCTTTGAGACTAGCCACTTCTGATCTCCACTTTGAAATACCAGTTTCAGCTTTAGGCTCAAAGTCATTCTTCCCCTCAAAAATATCAGCTCAGGATCTGCTTGTATTAATGCTCTTGGCACTCGCTGGCTGTCATTCTTTCAGAGAGGAAAATGCCATTACCTTTCATTATGTGCATGAGAGCCCCTCCACTACATGTGTTTCTGACAAACATAAGTTTCAGAGAGAACAAGTGTACTGTCACTCACCTCAGCTGCTGTTCAGTCTTGCTTTTCTGCTCTCTTCCAACACCATATCCTTATCCCAGATTCAGCCACATGTTTAAGGCCTTCAACTACATCCAGGTTCTGATCAATGGCTTCCTTCTCATCTCTTCTCTCTTTCAGAGCTTGTTGCATAAGGCATCCTTATTCTTCAAGTTTATCCCTCAGCAGAGCACCCCAACCCAGTAAAACCAGAGGCCTACCCTTAAGGGAGGTAAGGAAAGACAACCCAGTACTAACACAGAAGTCAGGTCAAATAACAGGCTAGATTCTCCTTATACACAAACACAGTTTTTTCTAGGTCTTTTCTCCTTTGTTCCTCCTCTTGCTATCTGGGTGTACTAGACATTGAACCACCTGAAAGCTCATTAGCCTGTAAAAATGTAAAAACCTATAAAAAATTTAGAGAACCCACATTCCTTCTGCTAATCTCTGCTTTCCTACATTTACGATATTTTTCCACCTCTATATTGAAGGTTTACCCTTTGTGGGATATCTTTTCCTATTCCAGAGGACTATTAGAAGAACCTAAGACTTCTTTAAACATGACACTGAAGTGAAGCATACAGATATGAAACCCAAGATTTGTATTAGCCAAACAGCTGTATAAGTTTATATCCTTGCTGTTCAGAACAGAGGCTTGCTTGACTTTGTGGGCTCTTTTCCTTTTCTCTCTTCCTCATATATGCAATGAGGTCATGGCTTTGCACACTAGGACAGTAACATGGACTCCCACACAGAACAAGTGACTTTGTAGACTCTACCTACCTGACAACATTCAAGAAAATTCTCCCAAACAAATGCTAGCTGACATGAACAGAAGTAATTCTTCCTTCATCAGAACATATTCTAGCAGCCTTTTATTACTTTATTCCTTATTACTAATTTAAGCATTAAATATTCTTAAAATTAATTTCTCATGAGGTATTCAAGAAATTTCAGGAACAGGCATTCTGGTTTTTGTGTTGACTCTAACATACATGCCTAGCTTATTTCATTTATTCTACAAAATGTTTGCTAATAGTTTCATTTGAGGGAAAAAAAAAAAAAACAACCCATGGTCAGAGTTCAGAACCAACCTTCTCCATTTTAAATACAGTACAGTGTAATTAAATGTAAAAGAAGCAAAAAGGCTTTTCTTCAGGGTTTGACAGCTCTGTATCAGCCTTTTCCCTAGTGCAACATAGGAAGTTTCCTGGTCAAATCTGCAGAACTCTCAAGGCTCTAAGGCATTTTCTGTAGGTGGTATTCTTACTGCTGATTTTTCGGTTATGTGTTTGGGTGTTGGTTTTTGTTGCGGTTCTTCTGCTGTTGTTGGTTTCTATTTCAATTCAATCATTTCAGATTTCAATACAAAACATGTGGTTCCAGTCAAGAAATAGATTTTTCAGAGCACAGAAAAAAACATTTTTTTACTCTGAAAATTTAAAAATATTGTGGAGTTCTAAATACAAATTTCCCCATTCCAAACTCTAATTGATATGCCCTGCAAGGATCTCCAGAGATAATTATTTTCCCTGTGGAGTATTTTTAAATGATATGGCATAATCTGATATACTGAAAAAAGCAGAAGCCTTATTCAGCTATTTCTTACTTAGGTAAAATGCCAATTACTTTCACAGGGAATGATCTTTATCAAAGCAAGCAGCAAATCCTGCACAACAATCACACCATTAATAGCAACATGATCTATCATGTGCATACCACAGTCTCTGTTTGGAGAGATCTATAATCAACTATTTCACCCCTGTCTTATCTCAAGGTTTCAAAAGAAAAGAAAAAAAAAAGGTGCGG
>JAOEHX010013806.1:0-21765 GCA_025448015.1 Bolborhynchus lineola
ATGTGTAGGTCCACTGTATATTTTGCACCTTTCAAGGAAAATATCTGATACTGTTGTAAACACCCATATTGCAGCTTGAAAGGACTTCTATTTTTAATGCGGTATTTGACTGTCAAGATTGGACTCAATCACGAATTAATGACAGCCCATATGCTTTCAGTGTACTACTAAAACTTTGGAAGTTCTCTGTAAATGGGCCCAAATTCATTACTGTTAGAGGAGAGGTTGTGAGGCTTTTGCATAACCTAAATCATGCCTTGTTTAAACAGTGTGTGTCCATCTTTCACTCAACAGTCCAAATTTCTGAACATTTCTTTCTCATAGTTATCTCTGGAACATTCTTTCAGCAGAAGAAAATGATTGCTCCATGATCTCAATATATTGCAGGAAATATTAAATGACTACCTGAAATACCTAAGGCTACAAACATAATGTATGCAATTAAACCTTAGATAATAAGTTTTTAAACTTGCCTTTAATATCAAATGAGCTTAAAATTAAAATGACATTTTATCCAATATAGCATCATTTAATATATTAAAAAGTTCTGCAGTATTTCTTTAACAGATGCACATCTCTGCTCTTATTCTATATCAAATGTGCCGGCATGCAATTCTATGAGAAAGTGGGGAAAAAACAGGAAAAGTAGACATTTTCTCTGGTTGCTTCATGGGGTGCTGAAAGGATTAGAGATGAACCAGACTCAGTTTTCCAGGCTTCCTGTGCCCCTGTGGAGAAGGGGTAATCACATGAAGTGCTCACTCCTTTGAACTGTTCTTTGCATTGTCTTTGGTTTGCTACCTGTCTTATCCAGAAAAGGGGAAATAACTGATTACAGTGTCCTAATTCTCCAGCTGTGAAGCTCTGGTGGTGACCAAGGCCATTCTTTGCAAAAGATCTGAAGAAAATTGCCAGCATAGTAGGAAGCACAAATCAATACAGAAGTTGTACTATTTGATATCCATGGCTACCTCTGAGGCTTAGAGAAATGAAGCTCTGTTTGCAAATAACTTCCAAGAGATGTGAAAGGTCAGAATTTGTATTTTAAATAGGTTTGTTTCCTTTTGGTTAATTCTGAGCCATGATTCATTGGGCTGGCCTGAGTAACCTGATTCAGTATGTAAAAGCGAGCTCCTTGTTTCCTGTTGTTCAGTCAGCAGTGAGGCTCTGATGCCATGGGTTTAATAGGGTGAGCATACTTTCTGTAATAGAAAATATTGGAATACTTTAAATCTACTAATACATTTGTTACATTATCAAGCAGAGCATATCATGTTCTGTATGTGGCAACCCATTAGCTTTGGCTAATTTTAGCATGTAATACAGATGGCATTTTCTTGGAAAGATAGAGTTTGTGTATCAGCTCCTCAAATTTCTCACATTGTCCGTCAGGTTTATGGAGCCTGGAGAAAAGGAGCTCATGGACAAGGAACAGCTGGCACAGGCTGTATTCAGGAACGATAAACATAATGTCATTCAGAAAGGCAAAGTATTTTAAATAATCAGACAAAACACTAGTGCTCAGTCTCTATTCCTCATGGGCTGTGGAAGCATCTCTGGGATGAGCTTTACCTCTTGTTTCAGGTGGGGTCTCTTCCACTGCAATCCACAGATTCGTTATCTTCAGCCTACCTCTTTGGCAGTCATGGATTACCAGTTTTAATTGATCTTGGTTTACTGCACTACCTAGCTCCATGAAGGGCACAAGTACATGTCTGAGGAGAAATTTAGCTATTAAATTAGCCTTTTCATAATGCTTGGAAATAATTCTGTACTGCTAGTGTTGAGGGGTGTAACACTGTTTGGAAATCCCTCCTTGAGCACAATGTATGCGAAACAGAATAATAAAACTGATAGGGGAACATAAACAATGAAATACAGTTGATTGCATGGTGTTTTAGGAGGAAACAAGAACACTGCTATGCTCAGTCCTGGGAGACTCTGCAGCTACATGGCTTAGGGCTCCATGAGCAGACTCCTGCAAGGCCAGCAATAGGATTTTAAGCTTGAATGAGTAAATGGAAAGAGGGGGTAAATATTTCTCTATCCTACTTTTCCCCTTCTCCCTTCTCTGAATAAATAAGACATAGAGGCTGAAATGATCCCCCAGGTCCCCAGTAGATATCAGTTGTTATGCTGTAGGACAAGTCATGGCTATAGAATATAGATATATGACAGAAATAGTAATTATTTTTAATTTGCAGTCCAGTATTCAGGTTATTACATGTATAAAACTTCAATTATAATTTAAAAAAGCTATTTGGATGTATTCCAGTGTGCACTGTGATTGATAAAAATATCCATTGCCCCAAACCTATTAATGGTGCAAAGTGGCTGGTTCTTGCAGGCTCTGTTTCTTCTTAAGAATGAGCTGTTGACAGGTTTTGGCACCATCGGTAATCTGGTGTCAGCTGTTGGTATCATGCATATTTACAGAAGAATGAAATGCCATTACCAAAAGGAGGAGGAGGAGGAGGAAGAGATTTCTCTGAAGCAGAGTGTTTACTAGCAAGTTCAGTGCAGGAGATGAATTTGTGATGTGGCCTCAGGAGTGCTAAAGTAGTTTCTCTTTTATTTATTCACCAATGTCAATTGTAACCATGTAGACTATTTTTGATATTATAAATACCTCTATCTACTCCTTACCTTAGCTGGGATTGGATTGTAATTTTAGATAAGTGGATAACAGCAAGACAGTCTTGAGGCTTAGTGAATCTATACACAAGTATCACAGCTTCCCAGCACATCCTCCAATATATCTGATGGATAACAGAGGGTGGAAAGCTATTTGCGAGGACAGACAGAGAGACACAGGGTGCAGTTCCAGTGTTTATTGTGGCATTAAAGACAGATATTCAGTAAAATAATGGGGTTTGTAATTGAAATGTGTCTATCACAAGGAGTAATGTCGCGAGGTTTGTATCTGTTTGTACCCTAAAATCTGAAACAAACAAAAAAGTTGGTTTTGTTCTTGTTCTGTATGTTCTGCAGTACCTCAGTGTATATGGTGCCATGTGTCATTGATTTAATAAAATTTATGTGGCAGTTTAATCAAAAGAAAACTACCTTGTGAGTGTTTCCATGTTGGTGCAAACTGAGCCCTGAGTAAGTGTCTTATGGAATAAACATTAGGTAATTTAATGCAATTAAGATTTTATTAATCATAATTAAAGTTTTTTCATAGGATATTTGTGTGTAAGGCTAGAATTGAGCTTGATGTTAAAGAAGGTCAAGAGATTTCAGGTGAGGTCATGAGGAAAGATAAATGAATTTGTAACATTTTGCTTTAAACCAATGACTGGGGAAAAGCCATGTGCAATAGACTTCCCATTTTTTGCCTCCAGCATAAAAATGTACAAATGGTGCATGAAGTATCAAAAGAAGGAGGAGATGGAAAACAGACTGTCAAAGCTGTTGCTCTGTTCTGCTTTTAATAACGTGCACAGAAATTGTTGTAGACAAAGGGCATAATATACTGGAATCTGCATGGCTGTATGCTCAGTGAACCCAGTTCTCCATATTACCAATATAAGAGCACAATCTTGTCCTTTACAACCATCACTGCATCAGGATCAGCCTCTCTTATCTCTGACTCCAGCCTGACTGCATTGCTGTGGGAGAATGGAGTTTGGCTCATTAGCTGCAGAACAAGCCTGTTCACACTGTGAGTCTTTCAGTAGTTTTTTTGGAAAGGAAAACTCCACTAATCATATCATTCTTTAATAATTTCTTTGTTGTCTTGAAGCACACACTCCTTTCACTTACCTCCCATCTCTGCTTTGCAATTAGCATCTCTGCAGGGGAAATACTGCCGGCAGGTATATGTTCACCTTCCATCTCCAGCAGCTTTTGCCATAGCATCCTTCTAGCCATAAAAGCTGCTCAGAGGACTGCATCTCCCTTCCCACCTTAATTCTGATGATTTGGGAGCTTCAGGGGCTGTCTCAGCTATTCAGAAGCATGAAGGGAAGAAACAAATTTGTTTCTGTAACCTTCCCCACACTTGAATTCTGTTCCAGTAACTTGCAATCTGGGTGGAAACAGAAAATCTTGTTTCGCTAGATTTTTCTTTGGTCTAACACTATATGGCATGGAATACCCAACTGCTTCTCACAATATACAATAATATTTCTGACTTATTTTTATATAAAATAGAACCGAAGAACTGTCAAACTACCAAAACTTAGTAAAAGAAGCAACCAAAATTTAAGAATATTGAAAAGAAGAAGTATCAAAATGCGGTTTCATCTTTGTGTTTAATTACCCTGAAGTTGCAAAAGGATTATATCCCTGACATGAAATTCATTTTGTTAGTTAACCATTAGAAGGTCCTTAAGTTGTTTAGGTCCTTAGCATCACTGAACTATGGCTGTTCTTCATAACTTCAGACAGGATTATTGTGATTTTTGAGCTGACCAAGTGATAATGTTCATCTGCAAAAACACAAGCTAACTTAACCAGACATGCAATTTCAAGTTTTCCATTTAAAATCATAAATCCCTATTATTACTAGCAGTTCAAGTTTTAAATAAGTACCTGCCTTCTAGTTTCAGTTTCTAGGCACAACTGTTGCTCAGTGTTCAAACAATACAGGTTTAGGAGATACTCCTAGCATACATGATGCCTTCAGAGGATATGACTTTTCCTCCACTGGCAATGGAGTTGTAAATTAGCTTATCTTTTTGTTGAAAATAATTATTGGCAGTATCACATGATAATTATTCTCCATGCAAGTCATTTTGTGCTGTTTGTACTGCAAACCTAGGTGAAGATGGGCTCAGTAAGGATAAGTTTAAACTACGGTGTATCCATCAATGAAATGACCAGCTAACTATTCCAGAGTATTCCATTACATAAGTGGAAGCAAAAGAGAGTATATTTCTTAAAGAGTTTTTCAGCTTTATATTAAACTAGTTCTTGGAGAAATATATTAATTTAAAATCACTATAAAGACAGACATAGGCTGAAAAAAATGTGCTTTATACCAGTGAGATACATAGTAGCTATTCTTATGCTTTCTGTTTAATAATGGCATTTCCCTATCAGGAAATGTTTGGATACTCAGATGTCTTTGACATGTAAGTCTGTGACATAATAAAAATTAACTTGTCTGTGTGTACAAATTTAGGCTTTTTCAGGCATCTGTAAACAACCCCCATATGCCTGAATGGATGAAAACCGTAAATGTGAACAGAACTGCTTAAACCTTTAGCACCCAAATCACAAGCTTGAAAACTCTGCATTTTAGCATTTATTGGAATTGTAGCAGATGGGGAACTTTTTCTAGTTGTACTGTTTAAGATATCCCTCTGAAATGTACTTGTTCTTCTATATTGTGGGTTTTTTTTCTTAATCCAACAGATAAACAGCAAAATTGGCTTCTGAGAAACCCAAATCACCAACAGTTCTGTCTATAAATATAACAGCAAGTCTTAAAGTGAATGCAATCAGGGCTTTCACAGATGTTTTTCCTGAAGGGCAACAATAATAGTAGACTTTGAGCACCTTTCATATCTAAGAGCTTAAAATATCCTTACAGGAAATCTCCTCAGCTGTGCCACATATTCTGTAGCACCTCTGGCAAAAGATAAGCATAAAAAGAAAAGATATGAGCACAAAGACAAGAGTCTTTCTAAATGCACGGTGAAACGTGGAATAATATTTCACCTTCTTTCAGGGCCAAATGCAATCCTTGCAGCTTATTCCATCCACCACCAAACTGGTGTAAGGGCTGCGCTGATGCAAAGCAGGGATATGGATCCCCTGTTTATTGCACCCTGTCCAAAAAATCTTCTTCTCCAGTACTCTAAATGTTACCCAGATCACCCACTCTGCTTATTTTAAATAAAAACAGTTAAGATTTTTTAAGGCAAGTGAGATAAGAAGGACTCATTTCATATCTCCTCTGCAGACTTTAAAGGATGCTCTGTCTTCAAATGATCTTAAGGAAAAATAAATGACGCAGAGTGCTTTGAATCTGCAGGTTAGGGCCTGTGCATTTGGCATGTATAATAATTACTTCCTTTCCATTTGCTATAAAGGAGCAAGCCAAAAATATCCAGGATTTTTTCTAGGGGGTAGATTATCCACTGTTGTAGTAATTTCAGAGGCAATCCAATTACTAATAAATATCCCCAACACAAAGCATAGCAATTTTGTTCTGGAGTAACTACTCTCACCTACCCCCAGGCTGAGCCATGCTGTTCTTCACTCTTGCAAAAGTCAGGTCACTGGCAAGAAAGTTATTTTTGCTCGAATTAGACAAATGCAGGTGCTAATTGGAGTTAATTATATAACAGTGTGAATGCTAGATATCCTGAAGGATGTTGAGCATTTTCCACTGATCTTAATCTGCTTCGGAGCAAGTAGTGCCTCTGAAGAAACATTTCACATGAAAATGGAAGTTTGGATGAGCTCAGCACATGGTCTCCTCCCAGGATTCCTTTTATGCTGAGTTTGAGCATAAAACAGGGGAGATAACAGCTGGACAAGGACTACAAAAAATGGTACTACAGAGAAAAACATACAAGCCTATATGTCTGCAGGAAAATAATCTAAAGCACATGAGATCTTGCGTACAGAGAAGACTGTTGTAAATTTCTGCCATAGATGAATCTTGCTGTAAACGATACTAAACCCTCCCTGTACACATGAGGTCCCACTGGAACTGTGCGTGCAGTTCTGAGCCCTGCATGGTCATACTGGGGAAGAGATCACACCCTAATAAGGAAAGCCACTGGGGGATTAATGACTTTTACTTGTCATTAAAATTGAAAGAATTCAATAAAATTTAATTGAATCAATTAAATTTTAAACTGGAGGATTTCCCTCATCACCCAACCTCCCCCTTCCTGGTTGGATTAATCTTCTGCCTTTTGTTTTCTGCTTAGCTCTCTGTGTTTCTTGTAGCTAGTGAGGTGTAAACCCTGAACCCTATTCAGTGCTCCAAGTAAGTATGTATTTGTAAGTGTGTAACTTTGGTAAGTGAGAGCTAAGGTGAACAGAAAAAAGGAGTCGGTTTTGGTGCAGATAGCTGAAGGGTGTGTGTACCTCTGAAAAATGGAAAGCACTCCGAAGTTGCTAACACTTTGTTAGGAAAATAAAGTATTTTCCCAGTCTTGACTATAAAATCCTGTGGTGCTCCTTCATAAAAGTCAAATTTACTGTTCTAACCTTTGGCATTCACCTCCTCTATTTTCTGTTGTGCAGTACCTAGTGTTTTACGTTTACCAGGTCTGGCTTGGAAACGACTGTATTTTAAGCATATATAGGGTTCTGGAAAATCTATTTATTTTAGCAACTGAATCTGCTTGGGTGTCAGCAGGACCCTTTGTAGGCTCAGGGGTAACACTGGTTGGAGATAGTAGTTGCATCAACCTCTATTTCAACAGCTTTGGGACATTTTGTTTCAGACCTAGATCTTCCATCTGCTTGCAGATTTCAGAACTTGCTTCTTATGACAAAAGTGTGTGGAGCTCAATAAGAATTTAAAAATCAAATGAAAGGAATGCGGTGGGATCCTGGATGCTTGGTTCATGTGTAGGACAGAAAGAGCCCATAGTTTATTTGCTATAGTGAACACTGAGTACAGTTGGTAGCTTGTTGTTTCTGTCACCTGGCAAAGTAAGGCTACCTTGTTTTGTGGGGAGGGTTCTGATATATCTTTCATCAGATAATTGCCTGGTGTCTGCCTTGCCAATACTTAATAATGAGGGAAAAGTTAAATTTGGTTGTTTTGGGTTTTTTTTTTCCGTGTAAAGAATTACCTCAATTTCATCGGTCTGCAAGAGAGCAGTCAGGCTTATAAAATGAGCTTTTGATTTTAACAAAAGAAGCATTTTGAGGTGCAGACACAGAAATTCACAATGAGACCTTTTTAAACCCTTTTATCATAGAAATTTGTTTTTTCTTTTAATGAACCATTATGCTTAATGGCAGTGCAATTAGAGGCTGAATAATAGCACTGACATCTGGTTTATGGTTTACATAGTCACGAGCAGTAAGATCAGTACTATTATAACAACTACTGCCCTAAGCTTTGCTATGCCAGCAGCACAATAGTTTATACCTGTTGGTTAAATTGGGATTCATCCTATCATCTAAATTTCAAATGGTGGGTGCTAATATAACCGAAAGACGAAAGTCAGTATAAAGCAAGAGATCTGAGAATGGTGGTCATTTTTTCCTGGTTTAGAACTCAGAATTTGGAAGGTGCCCAAGTTCAGGGGGGCTGTTCAGAGGGTGCCTCTGTGCCAGCACTGGGATGGTGCAGATCAGTTCAGGTGAAAAGGAATTCAAGGGCTAAATGGCACAAGTCTTCACACTGCAGTGAGTAAAGTATGCATGTCAGTGAAAGTGTAGCACATATTTCTGCCTAGCATCAGTGGGAATTAGGAGGTGAAGGTGCTTTACAGTACTGGCTCTCACCTAGAGTCTTATTGTAATTGTCAGTGTATTTTGTTTAGTTTTATAAATAGGAAGGCAGGCAAGGGGGTTATTGAACCGCAAACCAAAGTAGCTGTTGAACCATAGGTCTTTGCTAGAGACACAGTCAAGCTTTAGGGTGACTGCTTTTTAAAGCATATCCTATTAGTGCCTACTTCTCGTGCTGGAAGGAAGCTGTTACCTACCACCTGAAGGGGAGTGCAAAGGTATTTAAGACAGTTCTGTCTCCTGTTGGAGACAGATCCTGTTGGATCTCAAGTGTTCAGGGTACAAAAACTCCAACTGTTTTCTAAAACATTCTTTTGAATAGCTACTGAAATCAACAGCTTTTTCTCCTTTCGGCGTGCTTGGGGTTTGTGTCATATCTGTCCAGGAGATCGAGCAGGTCCTTAATGCTATTAAGTTTATTACCATAACTCTGAATACATTAGAGATTCAGAACACACAGAAACTCCAGCATGACTATTGCCAGCAAATTAGCTTTTACCTCTTTTACACTGTCATTTATTTGAAGTGTAGGAAGTAAGGAGAGAGGTGACTGGTACTTAAAAATCACTACCTATTATCACTTTTATCATATAGGTACATCGCACTGTATTAAGTTGTGTTAATGTGAAATGACTCATATATGTAAGTGTGTATTTGTACAGATACACACAGCAGAGCTGAACCGATTAAGGCAGGACAAGTAAAACATTCATGAAGAATACAGGACATCACCACCAACTGAAATCACTCAGCATGCAGAAGAGCCACAGAAAATGTCAGTGCTTATCAAGAATGAGCACATTTACATTTTCCTGAAAAATAGAGTTTACTTTTTTATCACAATATGAAATTTGCTTTCTCCTGGAAGCTATTGGAATGCTCTTCTTAACCTGATTAATGCAGTCCCCTGGGAAACAAACCACTGTGCATTTTCTTGCAGAGGTCATTTTAGCATGACTCTGGCCTTCCAGGATCATGGGATTTCTCCTAAGTTGATAAGACTCCCATTTCCACCACTGAATAAATACCCTAAACTGGTTTTCCCGAAGCTGTTTTCTTATATTACAATGAGGAAAGATTAATTATGTGTTGGTGCTTCTAAAAGCCTGCGACTGTGAAACATCTGAATGTATGAATTTGAAATGAGTTTTGCTTGCTGGGGTAAAATAAGTATTGCTCCACCACTATTTAGAGGTGGTACATTCTGAAGCCAGGACCCTAAAAAATCACAGATCAAGAAGTGGGGGGATAACCTCCTTACATCTGCAGAGCTGAATGGAGTAATAAATATTAAATGATGTTTTTAGCTATAAGATGATCTGTATTCAACAACTGTATTTCATGTATTAAATAAAAAGAAGTGAATTAGCATCCTATAGAGATATTTTATTTATGCTTTCTTATTTCCTAACTTGAAAACCTGAGAAATAAAACTCGGACAGCTAGAACTCCTCTTAGTTAATACAGCTTTTTAATCTAATTTTGCTAGAATTTAATAATTTAAGATGAAAATAGAAAAAAAACTATCCTTGAAATTATCATAATTTGGGCTGAAAATATATTTGTGTTGGTTTCCTGTTTTTTTTTTAGCATTCACTACAGATCAGAAAAAAAGACATACCTGGAGGAGTGTTAAAATTTCATATTGGAGAGAAATAAAGAAAACTCCCATTAGATGTTCATCTTCTCATGTACCTTGGTTTCATTGCAGCCTATCTAATGTTCTCAGCGGGCTTAACCCTGCTTTACAGTGTTTCAATTGAGAAGGAAATAAAACCCTTTGTGCGTTGTATAGTTGCATATATGAAGATAACTGGGTTTAGCATTCATTGCTGTATATAGTCATATTTTAAAGGACATCTGTGTACATTATGTTCACATGGATATTACAATATTCATCCGTAGATTTCAGGGAAATCCTGGGGAATGTTATTCACAATACAGCTGAATCACAACATCTGGCCTGATCTTCATAGTGATTTGGTGCTTGTGTTGGTACAAGTAGTTTTAGAATTTTGCTCACTTCTGTGTTTGAGGAGGTGATTTTTGCTTGCTTGTTTGTGATTTGTGCAATCTGGGTGTTGAAGGACCACAACAGGACAGAGCTATCACTGGCAGTGGTCACAGTTTAACCCATTCCACTAATTCTGTACATTCCGAGATAAGAGGAGCATTTAGGGGATTTTTCTGCAGTCACTGAAAACTGTTCCTTGTGTTTGGGAATGGATAATGTCACATGGAACTTGCTGGGAAAGGGACTAGGAAGCCATGAGAGGAATGCTCACATGAGCTGGAGCAGGAAAGAATGGAAAAATAAAATCCTGGCAGCAGGAATGAGGGAAGGAGTTTCCTGGAGTAATGAGAAGAGCTTTATGCTTTAACAACTTTTCCTCAACAGTTGCACACAGATGCTTTTCCTACGTCTTAGGATGCTTGATTCAGAGATCTGGTACCCATCACCTGAAGGGAATTCACAGAACTGTCTATTTAACATTGCAATTCTCTTGCAACAGCAGATGGCCTCTGCACCTTTACATTGCTTGGGCTAGTTTGGAGGACTTCTTTGGCTCCAGTGCAAAGGTATGCCTGAAGCTCAGCTGGCCTCAGTATTTGCAGGTGGCATATTTTCCAGTATATCATATGAATTGGAGACTATGCACATCTGCCTGCCTTTTCAGGATGGTTAGCAAGTCTCCCTTTCCGGTGACCCTCTTTAGATTTGTAGCTCAAGGTGAGGATGTGTGCAAGTTGCTGAGAGACTAGCCCAGGACTGATGGCATTGAATTGAGACTACTTGAAAAATGTTGAACCACTGATCATCTGGAATCCATTTCATTCCTGCCAGGGAAAGGCAGAACAGAGTGCTCCAATTGGCTTGTGCTCGTTTTCAACCATGTCACTTAATTAGCTGAAGGTGGGGAAGGATTTCTAACACTTTTTCAGAGGTCCAGACACTACATGTTGCCCAGTTTCAGGCACTTGCTAATGGGAACTTTTCCCCCACTTCTTTCTGGATGCTGAATAAAGGGGAGGAAGGTGGACTCCCAGTTCTTTGTTCCTTTTTTTGAGAAGGGTTAGGTGTTCATTAGGCTTCAGTTTGCAGCATGCTGGTTGTAACCCCCACGACTTTGCCTCCTAAGGCTATCTCTCATAAAAGATCCAGATATGTTTTATACCATAAAGGATGTGTACTAGGAACGAATTCAGTCCTTCAGGTATCAGAGCATATTTGCTAGAGAATTTGTCTTCCAGGCAGCCATCTGCCTGCTGCCTTCTAGATCTCAGAGCCAGAAGAGCAGGAGCAGGGGCACAACCTCTGCCTTGCTGGCTTGCAACCAGGGACAGCAGGGTACTGGGGAGTGATCTGTGTACTGCAGATTGAGACTTGGGTAAGGAGCTGGAATTCTAAGTCTCACATTTCCTATTCTAGTACAGTTCCAACCATCTTGGAGAAGAAGACTTCTTGGATCGTGGATACACACAGGTGGGTTCATGTCCTGGACAATGATATTATGCAAAGCTTCTGGTCTCATTTGGCAATGTCATCCATTCAGATGTGAGCATCTGTCACTGAGAGCACTGATTTCCCTCTCTTTCCTCTACTGTGCTCTGCATTCATTTCTAGAGCCCCCAACATAAGAAGGACATGACTTACTGGAGCAAGTCCAGAGAAGGCCTTGAAGATGCTCAGAGGGCTGCTGAGCAGAGAGGTCAGCTACGGAGACAGGCTGAGAGAGCTGGAATTGGTCAGCCTGGAGAAGAAAAGGTTCCAGGGAGACCTTGGAGCAGCTTTCGTTGATTAAAAGGGCTAACAAGAAGGCTAAAGGGAAGCCTTTTAAGCATGCAGGAATAAGACAAGGGGGAATGGCTTTGTGCTGAAAGAAGGGAGATTTAGATTAGGAAAAATATCTTCACTGTGAGGGTGGTGAGGTGCTGGCACAGGCTGTACCAGCCTGTGTTCAAGGCCAGGGTGGACAGGGCTTGGAGCAATCTCGCCTAGCGGAAGTTGTTCCTGCCCATGGCAGGGGCTGAAACCAGGTGGTCTTTAAGGTCTCTTCCAACCCAAACCATTTTATGATTATGCCTTCTCCCCATAGCAGAGGAACTCATCTGCGCAGTCTTTCCCCCACCCTTTACATTTTTAGAGAAAACTGTTTGCTATAAACAGAACTTCTGTCCTGCTTCCCCAGATGTTTGTCTTTGCATCCCTTAGCTCAGGCAGTTCCACAGTTGCTCACTTCCTTTGACATTTCTTTTATTGCTCTCTTGTGCACTACCTCATACTAACACATGTTAGAACAGCAATGTCTTTTTGTAGTGCTAGTTTTAATTAGTCTTCACCTTCCCCTGGGATGACTGTTTGCTCTAAAGCTTTCTGCAGGTACATACTTCACACTCTGTAGCTCACTGCACTACCTGTATGGTAACACAATTGCCTTGCCACGAGCTTGTGGGGATTGTTTGTTGTTTAGATGACTGACTATGTTTCCTCTCCAGTGTGCAGAATTCTCTGATCTTGGCTGATGAAAATTACTGGTGGTGTGGAAAGAATATTTTTAATGTCAAGAAAAGGGAAAGATGAAGGCAGGCACTTTCAAAGTTACTTCTGTTATTTTGCTATTCAGAGCCTACTTTTTTGAAGGGAAATCAGCATCTGAGTCCTGTGGATGGCTTTCAAGAAGACTTCCAAAATGTGTTAAGAGCAGAAATGGAGAATGTACTTTATAAGACAAATAAGCAAATAAGCTATTTCATCCATGTTTTGCTGTATTTACAATCACAAGACTAACTAGCAAAGAAGTTATATTAGTTGTGTTGTGAAGGCCTGCAGATCTGCTCTCTGAATCTGTCATGTGACACTTCCATATTATTATACTCCTGTGCAGTGTCTTTGATAATTTCACAGTTCCCTGTGTTTAGCTGGTAGGCTCCATAAACCTTGACTAATTATTTCTGCATTCTACATCTTCTCATTACAGCATATTTGCCTGAACCTGTGTCATGCTGTTCACAGCAAGTTTTGTGAAACTTATCAGATCATCAGCATTTTTGCTTCTCTAAGTTGAAGAAAATATAAAACCTGGCAATTCTTTCTTAGTTTGCTTTCTAACACCTGGTATCTTGACTTTACCTAAGTGAGCTGCATCTTGGCCCTTTTAATTCGCCTTCTGTCTGTATGCTGTAGCTGACAAATTAGCTGTAATCAAAATATTTATTATAACTGGCCATTTACCCTAGTTGTGTTTGTGTCCTTCCACAGGGTTTCTGTGTACACAGAAGCTCCCAGTAACCCCTGATTAATGCAGCAGACTCTGTTTCAGTGGGAAAAAACCCCAAGGAAGTATTTCAGTTTTTCAGAGAGACTTCTGCCTGGGACAGAGAGAAAGGAGACACCACCGTTTTCCCTGGTCTTGACAAATCCCATTGTGCTCCACACTAATACATACAGAATATTTCACTAATGAATACTTGGTTCTGTCATCTAAGTGTTTCATCCCCCTGGCAGTGCTCCACCATTAGCTCTTCTTTGTGTTGGAGCAAACAGAAGCTCCTTGTTCTCATTTTCATGACCTCTTCCTACACAGGTATCTCCCTTTCACTACTAGGATGTTGGCTTCATGGGTCAATAACACCAGTAGGCATTGCTCATTTCTGAGGCTTTGAGCGAAGCTGCTTGCAGGATGCAGCCCTTTTCTGTGGGAAGAGCTCCCCTCACTGTGCAGCCCTTCATTGCTCCCCTCAAATTCAAGC
Organism: Bolborhynchus lineola; assembly: GCA_025448015.1. Lineage (NCBI taxonomy): Eukaryota > Metazoa > Chordata > Aves > Psittaciformes > Psittacidae > Bolborhynchus > Bolborhynchus lineola. The sequence goes on from JAOEHX010013806.1 coordinate 14,185, forward strand.
TTTTCCATTGCCCTTGCAGAGACCAACAGCCTGGCAGTGGGTGGGCAGCGCAGACTCCTCTGCTTACCTGGGTGTTAGTCTCACTGTCCTTCATCTGAATTAAGGCATAAAGCATCAGCAATATGAAGACCTAATGCCTGAAAGGGTGAGACACACACAGTGGTGGGGACAAGCATTGAAAAAAAAAATCTGTTCTGTTCATGTACATGTCTTATATACCACATGCAAAAAAAGCCTCAGTCTTGGGCTCCCATTGTCTGGGCTTTGGCTGTTCCCTTATACTGTTAGGGAAATCCCTACCTCTGCAGCACAGGTCTGTCTTTACTAACTGGCTTCTGCCACATGTGGCTTGATTACTTTTATTCTTTCATTTACTGACTCAACGAGCTGGGAAATGTTTCCTGTGATCTTCATGCAACTAGACAAGAAAGTGATTTTTTTATAATTAGCTAATGCATTTATTCATGTGGTTTTTAACATGTTACTGTTAATCAATTACCATTGTGGGTATATATTGATATCAGTTTAAATTGCTGTTTCTTTGCACTTAGCTGTTTATTGCCATGTTAGTCTGACATGCTATATAACATGATGATTATAATGTGATAAATTGTAACACTTTCTTATGCCAAATTCCCATTATTTCTGCAGGAAATTAGGTGAGGCTATAACTTCTGTTTGAGAATGTTGGCACTGGACCAGTGGGCCAGTACGTATATGGGGAGATTATAGCTTGAATTGCTCCTAACTGAGCTTGAGTTGTTCTTAAAAGAGAACAACAATGGGCAATATTGTATGCTCCACTGAATTATTTTCTTCATGAAGATAAATTGTGGTTTAAGGCTGTAGGCAGTAGTGCAGTTTTGGTTTATTTCAGTTTTAATCCATATTTTATTGTTCCATTCTTTCCTGGTGGTGTTGAACACCCTGCTCTGTTCTCTTGCTATTTCCATGAAAAGCAGATGTGAAACCAAAACCTGAGATTGTAATTTGACATTCGTCACTGCTGTTTCTCTTAGCATTATTCATCACTTATTCTCCTTTCAAGAATGAAGCCTGAAAAGGCACAGCAGCAGTGGCAACAACAGCCAAAAGGCAAAATCACTTGCCTCTAATGCCAGGCAAGGAACAGTGCACAAGATCCTCCTTGCAGGAAGAGGAAACTCAACCCCTCATCCAAGTACACAATAAACTTATGATGGTCCCACACAGAGCAAACCAGAAAAGCATTTTTGTTTTGAATACCTCCTTATTTCCTTGATATTTGCTCTCCTGCATATCTGTTTATGCCATATGTGACCTGTGAATGTGGATTGAGCTGCTGCCTACAAAACAGCTGCTTTTTTCTGAGAGACTCATAGAGTCAGGAAAATCTGTGCACATACACTTGCTTTTTAAGACACTGTGATTTTTTAATGTCTATTTTTCTGTCAAATTAATAGCTTTGGATATATTAATTACCTTTTTAACTATTGATAAGTTATCAGAGGAAATAAAATTATTTGACCTATATTGGGATCCAGGGAGGTCATGAAATCAGTTATAAAATGAAAGATACAATTTTTACATCCTAATGTCTGAAACTCCATTATGCCAGAAATACTGTCACTGACTTCAGTAGGTTGACTTGCCTGGCTTGCATGAAGGTGGCTTTATCTTAAGCTGCATTGTTTGTGCACTTCAATAGAGTTTAAAAGAGAAATGTCTTAGAGAAGGTAGACTTAAATGGTTGTGTCATTAAGCCTTCAGCATTTGCAAATAGGGTTTTGTCACAGCTTGACTTCCCAGTGGTAAGTACTTTGTTTGGTTTTGGTCATTCAGTTGCTTATTAAACCTCTTATAAAGCTTTTTCAATATTCCTCCTTTTGTTAACTGCTGTCACAGAAACTATCTAATGCTTTCTTTCTTTTCCAGTACTACAGCCCTGCAACATTCAAATTAAGTAAGTGAAAATTGCAGTGATTTAATTATGAATACAGAAAAAAAGTTTGCAGCACTACCTGATAACACGCATGCAGTAATTTTCATGTCATAAGGTAAGCATATACTGAATCTGCCATTATATTTAGAGGCAACTGAATCTTTTCATCTTGGGGAACCTCTTCAGCTTAGATCCACAGCCACTTTCTTTAGAGATACTCTATCATTTGAAAACCTTACAAGTGGAAATTAGTACACAATAACCTGCCCACAGTCCAAAACAGCTCTGTGGCTTTTTTAAATATACCAAAGAGGCTCCTGTGTGGAAGTAAGCAGGGGTGTTAACAGTTTCTGTGATGAGAGTTGGTGGGATTATCTTTGCTAGTGTCCACCCACCTTTCTTTTCATTCAAATAATTAAACACCAATTTGCTGGGACAAAAAAGTGTAGATAAAAGAATTAGCTTCTGCTTCAGCGATTGTTCATTAATAAATGGAGCTGGAATTGGTCTGCAACAAATAAAGACCTGACAGGCACTTCACATAGCAGTAACTATTACTTTTGCCTTTCCAAGTTAGTTTGAACTTCCACAGGGGGACTCCAGTTGATGGTGCAGCTCTTAGAGTGAAATTTCCAACAAAAAAGCATTACTGCATCAGCTTTGCTGCACTGAAGGCCTACAGGCAAGGCAAGATGAGCCCAGTGGAGCATGTTGTGCCATTGGACTTGTGTCAAGCTGGTGTATTCCTGCTCAGGACTTGGTAACTGCACTCAGTCCAGCAGCTTTTGCCTGGCCTGTGTCCCACATGAGCAGGCACGTGTGGGCCATGCATGTTGAAGGCTCAAGCCCTAACACAATGGACCTCACTGGACTCAGGTAGGTTTTCCAGACAGTCACTCCAGGGACATAGGCATGGAGAGGTCGTATGGTGCAGCCATATAGTGAAGTCAGGTACACAGAACAAAACAAGTTTGCATGTTTTTCTCACTGTCGTACTCTGGCCCTCCTTCACAGCAGGCAAACTGCTTTGGAGCATCCAATGCTAGGGTTGTACCCCTTATGCATGGCTCCCACGTAGTTCGTTCACAAAATGCGCAGTAAATCAGCTGCAGCAGAGCTTTCAGAATGATATCAGCTGATGCCCATTAAAAGCCAGACAGCCAATCAGGTACCATAATGCCCCAGCAGGAGCCACAGGAGCATTTTCTCTGGATGGACATCTGACTTGATAACTGCTTTGAAAAAGTCATGACCTAACTGTTTTAGATCTGAAAGTAAGAAGCCAAAAAAATGCTATTACCTGGTGTTTCTTTTCATAAATGAGACATGCTTCTAACATGGCCGTTAAATCACTTGTGTGTGAGATAAGCTAATTTTATTTAGGGATGACATATAAGTTCATGGGGAGTTTTACTTTGCTGTGTTGCTGCAGCCCATGTCTGTGTTACCTAGTTCCAGAGAAGGGATCATGGCCATCACCAGCAGTACCTTCTGAAGCCCACAGCAGCCGAGCTAACAAACTTCCCTTTCTACAGGAGAGGCAAGGTAATAATTTTGGAGCATCACCTTGCTATTTTAATAAAGCCATTTTGCAATATTTATTCTATGATCTACAGCAAATAGAAAAAAAAAGATGCACATAATAAGTATAGAAATATTATATACTAGCTATTTTAATTAAAAGTTTTATTTATGATGTTTTAGTCCATTTGAAATTTTGAGAACAGCTCTAGGTTTAATGCAGGAAGGATTTTTTTTATCTACGTATTAAAAGGAAAAGGAATATGGCTGTTCTAAGGTTTTAAGTGCCTTTATGTCAAGTATAAACTGGTATCCTAGTTTTGCTTTTTAATGAAACTTAATTCAACCTAGTTAGGAAACCAATAACTGTATTTCATAATTCAGTTTATTAAAGTAATAAACACAGCTATTCCAGGAAATGAAAACATTTCTGGATATGAAATACACAGTTCTCTGAAGAAGATACTTAAGTATGGGTGCCTGAGATTTAGCAAGTAAGCCTGTAATTTTTTGTATAAAGCAGAGTTCTTTATTTCTAAAGATGCTCGGTATCATCTGATTTCCTGATGTCTGTGAACATTGCAGATTCTTAGCAACATTCTTCTGAATTTTTTGTTATGTTTAAGGGGTATTTAGATGTCTAACTTTAAGCAATGAGATATTTGAGTGGTTGTCTCAGGACCTGATTTTCAAATATGAAGAGAGTATTATCAACTGCATTAAGCCTGAAACAGTAGAACTGGAACAGACACTTCATAATGCACTGAACTCTTGAGAGGCTACAGTGCAAGAATACTGTAGTACAACATGGTTATTAAGAGAGGCCATTAGTCAAGTGCAGGAGAGTGTTTGTTGATCATTATGATCACTGAATTCCTAGTTTTAAGAAAGAGTGAAGTGGAAAATACAAGAATTGGTCTATTGCCATTAAACTGGAGTGGGAATGTTCTTTCTTGGCAGGTAGGGGCTCATGTAGTTTGAGTTGGAGATTTTGCTTCTTGAGTGACAATCATACTTTATCCAGGCTGGGATCCTGGAACTTCAAAGGAAAGGGTTAAGAAGTCTGGGGCTGGGCCAAGGGAGCTTTGCAGCCCTAGCTGAAGCAGGCTTGCGGAAAAGCCTGAAGAAACTGACCTTTCCGAAATCTCAGGGGTGATGTCTGATGGAAGATTCACCTTGTATTGGTTTCTGAAAGAGATTCTCTCTAGAATGCTTTTGTTAAAATAAATAGTATTTCAAAGAGGATGTTTGGCTGCAGGTTATCCCAGAGGAAAGAGAATTACAGGGACGGCCCCAGGCTGTCGGCTTCAGGTAGCAGAGCAGGGAGTAAAAGGAAGGATAGTCTCAGAGTCACTGCAGACACCTTGCACTAAGTGAGCACTCGAGACCTGGGCCCAGGAGACAAATATGCTCCCTGACACAAATTGAAATTCTCCGTTTTCTCTAAAAACTTAGATCCTTAAATTGTAAGAGGAAAGGTTATAACTCAGCAAGATGTATTTCAGCTATGGAAATGTTTGTTTAGAAACATAAGTAGCTTTAACAATCTTTCTTATAAATCAACACACTGATAACAGAGCTACGTCATACAGTTATAGAGACACAAAGACAGCATTTATGGGTAAGTATAGATTTTTGAGCACTGATCCCAAATTAGACAATTCTTGATATTTCCACCTTCTTTTAGTCTGTCTTTCCAGCAATTCCATCATCCTAGCCAATAAAGTTGCCCTTTCTTCTCTTAATATTATTTAAAAAATACTAAATTACAATTAGAAGTGAGCCATGTAAAAGTGGATTCCTTGATTATTGGAAAAGTTTGCTTAGGTCTGGGGCATTCAGCAGAGGTCACTTTCATTTACCATTTAAAATTTTGAGAGAATTACAGATGAGAGAGATGTGAGGTTTCCCACGAAAGCCACATCTGCTGCTCTGGTTGTGCTGTTCCAGGTGGCTGATCTTTCACTTCTTGTCTCAAGAACTGGACTGGGCTTGACAAGCTCCCATTCCCCAGGACTGAAGGAACTGCAGTTAATGAATGTTTTCTTTTTTTCAAAAGTAATTCCTCTGCTTTGCAATTAAGGGGGTTTCAATTTATATTTTTTCCAAAAAGGGGACATTTCACTCCATGGCTGTGTCACCCATGATTTCACACAAGTTCCTGGCAGAGTCACAGAGTGTTCACTCACCCCTTGTGATGGAGATCAGAACTCCCAGGCCATGGGGACCCTCAGGGGCCATCACATCCTTCAGTTACTAAGGAAGTTCTGAGCTCCCTGTTTCTTATTGTCTCAGATGGTTCTATTGCTTTCTCTTATGACTCTAAGAACATTGGTTGGTTTCCCTTAAAAAAGGAGAAGAGGAAAAGGGAGTGAGGAGAAGAGGAAAAGGCTCTCGATAGAAGACAGCCAAATATGCACTGGCAGTCTAGGTAGTATGAGAAGCCTTTTCCATTTGCACCAAATAAAAGGTATTCAGCAGAGCTGCAGAGAATATGATAAAAGGAGACTATCAGTTACTTCCAGAGTCCTGTTACAAACCAGTATGTGTTCAGTGGAAGTATTTAGAAAATCAGTAACTTTCTATCACCCTCCAGGCAGAGCAGATCAGTCGAGTATGCTTCAGAGGAGCACTTTGAGTGAAATGAGAGCAGAGGTGGTCACGAGAACCAGCCTCTTGGAGACATGCTTCTGAGATAGCTCCTGTGAAAAATTATCACTGATCAGCAGCTGCTGAATGACACAGCACTGATGCCAAAGCACCAGCCTGCAGCACCTGCTCCCTGCATATTGCTTTTTTTGGCAGTCGGTTGGGAAATACTGCGCTTGTCGTTGCAGCTCCTCAAAGCAGCAACTCCCTGTATCGAGTCCTCAACACAGGGCAGGAATATGCTGTTCACAGGAGCAATATTTTCTCTTTGATTGCATTAGCCACAGAATATCATCTGGATCCATTTTTATGTTGTCTGTGTGCTGAGCTTTGGCTTTTAACCCAGAAACCTTTCAAAACCATGCAGTAAGGTCACTCATTGTTTGCATTACAGCACATTGCTTGCTTCAATTTATGTTCCAAGAAGCAGCATTAACATGCTGGAATACATTTGAATAAAAGTGTTTTATTTCCTGCTGGAATTTCATGCTGCTTGTGAATTTATGAATTGGATTTCTAAGGAGTAGTACTAAGCTCAAAGCAATTTTCGAAGGGGCAGACAGAAAGTCATTAGCAATGCTTTGAAAATAAATTCTTCCTGTTCTGCATCAGTGAGATTTGTGATCCCCTTTACATGTATTTTATTACGGTCATTCATTGGTTATCTTTTTGGCACTATTAAAGTAATCTTGAAAAATATATTGCATATTATAAGAACCACTTTGATTATACCAGCCTCCTAAGTAGGAACACAGGAACACTGAAAGAAAAATAGAAGTGGGAAAAGATCTCCTTGGTTGGCATATCCTGTATCCCACTGGCACATCACATCATATAATTCCTTTCATAAATATAAGTAATATAAAACTCTATGTTCTCTTGAATTTGAAAGGAAAATATTATTCTTGTGTGTCTAAAGATGATTAAAATTAGCCAATAATAAATGTAATTACTGTGAATTGGTGCCAATGAAGATTTTATCCCTAGTGTTGCCTTATTTTGAGATTTTAGGAAGAAGAGTTGGTTTTGTACTCTGTAGCTAACATTTGTTTCTCTGAGTAGGTGTTGCTGAAGAAACTGAAATAACTGGAATGTTTTTCTCTTCCACAGCTTAACACAAAAGCAAGGCTGTATCAACAGGGTGTTGGCTGTCCATGCGTATACGGAGGAATGCTCTAATGCTGAATCAGAATGAAAGCACCTGCTTTAGAGGTTTCACTCAGCACAGGCAGGAGTGCCCTTGTGAAGTACACCTCCTGATTGTCCCCCCCTTACTGCATTTTGGTTGCCATCTCAAAGTATCTGCAATGGGTCATTTCTGGAAGATGTGCTTCAGGACAAGCCTATATAGACCCTGGGCCCACTGTAGGAGAGGATATGGTTCGAGACCATCTTAAGAACCTGAATATATAAAAGTCCATGAGACCTGATGAAATCCATCCGCAGGTCCTGAAGGAGCTGCAAATGAAGTTGCTAAGCCACTGCCCATC
>JAOEHX010013813.1:5018-20555 GCA_025448015.1 Bolborhynchus lineola
GCTGAAGGTGTTCCCTGTCAAGACGGTCACCTCAGCAATTGGCCAGAAATGGCCAATGGTGCTTTTTTTTTAAAGGCTTCATTTTGTTTGGTATTTCAGTAAAGATCAGGCAGGACTCAAGTCTCTTTTGCAGTGGTGAAACCCCAAAAATAGTGTTTTTAAACTGGTTACTGACTGCAAAGTTCTGATCACTTTTTAAAATATGACATCAGTTACCCTCCATGTTGTGTTCTAGATAAACTAGTTTTCTAGTGCCATAAATTAGGACAATGATTTGTCTGTACTACTATTTTATCTACTTAAAATGAGTAATTCTTGTTTCTTGTTAATATGGCCTGGGTGGCTCACCTGATAACTGTTGAAAATGTGTTAAAAGAGAAGTTACCGTGCATGTGACTCTACCTAACCTAATGTTCCAAACAAGAGCCTAGAGCCTTGGGTTAGTAAATACAAATATAATGATTATTACTTTTCCGTCCTTGGTTCAATAGTATTGATGTTTTGTATCAGAGGCAGCTTTGCAATCAGTTGAATTTGACATGTAACAGAAAAATGAGGTAGCTTTTAGAATTGTAAGCAAGAATAATTTCATTTTGAGGAGGCTATATCACAGGCTGTTTCTACTTCATGAAGTTGTTAAAATTCGGTAAATAATCCTCACAGCACATGTGAGATTAATGAGTTTTATTCTGGTGAAGAAACTAAAACAAAAAAATTGGTTTTTAGATTTGTATAATTTAAGCCAGTAAATGCTGTATTTTACTTGTAGTTGAAGGTCTGGTCAAACTTCATGATATATCCATGGGCATATTCATATTGACCTTTGTGAAAACAGGACCCATTTCTAGACCTTTGTGAAAACAGGACCCATTTCTAGACTTGCAGAGAAGCGAATAAATGTCGTTTATCTTCTCTGATCCCCCTATGAGACTGCCCAGCAATCATTAAATGATTGCCTCAGTCTGTTTTCTTTAGAGGAAGTTCAGTTAGTCAAACTGTGCTATAAGTAGTACTAAATGAGGTAATAGCTGGTTCCCTGGCAGCAGCTCTGGTTTTCACACCTTTTAAGTGTACCTGTTTGCTCCTTACAGTTGGCAAAAGCCTAACTGTGAGTGATTGGAGGCTGGAGAATACAAATTTAGAGAGAGTACACACTGAGTTCATGTATGGTCTTAATTTTAGAGGCCAATTTGCATCATCCACATAAGACTAGGCAGAAGTCAGAAAATCTTGGTTCGTTTTCCCCAGTGACTCCTTTTTTTCAGGTTTCTTGGGTTTTTTTTTGCCCTGTCCTGTCCTTCATGGTACTTCAGTGCTACCTCTGCTTGTATATACCTCATTCCTCTTTTGGAATATCCTCTCCTGCCCTGTTACATCAACTATCTCAGGTTTTTGAGAGACAAGAGTGGATTTTCTGTGATTTTGGAGGATGAATGATGATTCTGGTTGATCTCTGATGGGGGTGAGGTGGAGCAGCAGCATCCGTGCTCTGCAGGGTCTTTACTGTCATGTGCTAGGTGGGAGAACCATCAGCTGGCTGAGACTGAAGTGGAGGAGCTGCGAAGGGTGGTGGCTTTAGTCTGGAGATTTGTCTTCACCCAGAAGTATTTCCTATGTTTGCTGTAATTTTCTATATAATGAAAAACTATTGTAACTTTGGAACTCTTAAAAAAAATATTCTGGGACTTTGTGTCTTGATACCAACCCTCAACAGCTGGCAGCTCTTAAATTTAGTTTGCAGTTTTATTAGGCCTTATGTGGTGTATGTCTTGGTGTGTTACAGAATGAGTGAGGATGATGTCCTAATGTCAGCAGGAGTAATTGAGCCGCAAAAAATACAGCCGGAATACAAATTGCAGCATTGCTGGCTCTCTGATGGTTTGTCAGGTTTGAAAACCTTCAAATATGACAGCATTTGTTTGATAACAGCCTTATGGAACCAACACCTTTCTTGTTAGTGTGTGACTAATTATTTTTTGAAAGAGCAGAGCTGCTCAGCAGGATGTGCTGACACCTGAATGAATGGATGGACATGCTTAGTTGTGTGTGTGGGATGACGGAGATGGTTATCAGTGGCAGTGTTTCTCTTGGGCTTTGCTTTCATTTTCTGTCTTGGATAAACTGTGAAATTCTAACTGCACAGGAGTAAAAAAAATCCCTTTTGCATCTGTTTTAACTTGAAATAAATGGACTATATTATTTGCAAAGTACTCAGCATACTAGATTGCACCCAGAACTCCCTGGAAATGTGTTCTGTGCACTGCATTGCAGCTTTTCTACTTGTATTGGCGTTGATGCAGGTTGTCTGGTTTACCCTAGGTAAGCACAGATTTCTCCTTTGGGAGTTTGGCTTGAAAAAAAAGAGGAATTTATTAAGCAAGACCTTCTCAGCTGTTTTACTGTATTCTTTCCACAGCGTCTGCCTGCGAGATCCTGTCCCTTTGACCTTCAAGTCCTGTGTCATCGCTAAAGACTGTGAAATGTCTGAGTGGTCTCCATGGAGTGCCTGCTCACAGACTTGTGGCTGGGGAGATCTCACCCCCGGCTTTCGGACCCGGCACCGTGGTGTACGGAGTGTGGCAGTGGGCGCTGGGAAGCAGTGTTTGGAGCTGGAAGAGAGGGAAGCATGCAGTGCGGGAAGGAAAGAGCTGCTGCAGCCTTGCCCAAGGTACAATCAGTGCTTTTAGCCTAGTTTTTGGAAGTAAAGAAGCCCCTTTTGATGACTGCCTTGTACAGAGCAAATCATCCTTGCCCAGTGTTTGTGCATGGAAAGGGTCACATGTCATGCTTTCTCTGTGTCTGAAAGATCATTGATTCGATCATTGTTAACTATGATTAGTGATATTTGTTCGTAATATTCTTGTAATTGGTACTATTATATGTGGGTACTGCTAGTATAATAATTACACATATATAGAAATAAATTTCAGTTATGCTCACTAGTTTATGTTTTCATATTTTAAAAATTGAGAGCAGATACTCTTGTTCTCTGTAGGAGGTTTTATACTAGTTGCTGTTCTGGAGAATTTCCTTAACTGCACAGAGACTGGGCAGGTCTCCATGAGTATGCTTTTATTGCCTTTGAAATAGTAATTTTTACATATGATTTGATGATACCCCTTCATCTCCCCATAAAAAAATCTTAGTCCTCCTTGAGGAAAATGGGAACTGATCAGTAGTAGTAGCTTGGACTTTACTCAGCTTCTGTTTGGATACTTCTTGAAATGGGAAACTTTGCAGTCCCTAAGTGTTTGCTTCGTTTATGGCAATTTTTATTCTGGCACAAGGTGAGGATTTTGCTTTTTTGGTCTGCAAATACATGTCATTATGCTTGGCTAAGCTAGCATAGGAGATTGCTAATTTACTTTGCAAAGAAAATAAAATATTGCTTAATATTTCATGTGACGTGTTCTGAGATTGACTGTAAAATGCTTCAAGATTGATAAAATTTTATATGCATGCAGACAAATCTCTGTCTGCGAATGAGTGCATGTAATGGGAGGAGTATTCAGTGCTCAAGTCATGAGTTCCAGGGGCTTTGCTAGATCCTGTCAAAACCTTTGATAAAGCCTTTGCAAGACATTTCTTAGCAAGGTGTAACCTGTGAAAGTATCTCTATATCACTGGGTTCATTCAAAATCAAATGCCAATCATTTTTATGCACCCTGCTAGCAAAAGAGAGAAACGATAAAAAAAGTTATAAAATCTGTTGCTTGATTACATCCTATGAAAAGGCTCTTGCAGAGTGATTTTTGTTCCTGCCCAAATGCACATCAATTTCAAAGACAATAGATTAACACGTTGTCTTGCTGATTTTGTATAGGAGTGTGGGTGCAGGTGACATCTGATTGAGGTTTACTGGCTGATAGTTAATCAGAGAGTGAATAGACATATGTCTGTCCCTAGTTTCTCACTTCTACTTGATGACATTGCACTGTATTAAATTGCAATTGATTCTAGTGGCTTGGTGTGGAGCCAGGAGAGCCCAAAAGGTGAGTACCTGCATAACACTGATAATTTTGTGGAGGTGCCACTTTTGCTATAGAAAGAAACCTGATGTTCATTTGGTATTCCTCTGCTATGACCAGGTTTTCATAAGCCTATGAACTCTTAAACCTTCCCCATCCTACCGTATCTGCCCACATTCAGTCCTTGAGGCAACACCTCCCGTGAAGTATCTGTGTGAGGTGAGGTAAACTGTCTAATGAGCTAGCCCAGAAGAATGACATTAGACTCACAGACTGATACAGCCACTTCAATAAAAATAGAAAAAATAATTAAAAAAACCCTGGTATTTAATTGTTATTTCTAAGGATGTAATATCTCAAAATGCAAGTAGTAGGGTAGGCTATGACTTCCTCACATGTTGCACTGTTGAAGAGAATTTTGCAGCAGCACCTGGCTAGTAGACTTTGATTTGGCCATTCAGTACTGCAGAAACAAGCAGGAGTGAAAAGCTCTACTGTTGCAGTATGTGCTGTGGGTCTACCAGGTAAGGTGGTGGGGGCTGTGGCCCCCTACAGTAAGACTGTGGGGTACAGAATTCTATATTAACGAACAGAAGTCAAACATGTTTAAGTATGTTATTTAAGTGTTAGCAGCTGATAACAGCTGTCAGCAGTCCATGTTACAGTTTACAGCCTGGTGATTTGGTGTGGGTCTTTGGGAACTGGTGACCAAGATAGTGGAAGTGCTTTACATTGGAAACTAGTAGCTTTCAGCCTTAAAAGGATGTAGTGTTAATCCCTGGAAATAATATAAAAAGTCTTTGATGCTCCTATTCTCCTTATTTCAGTATATTCTCTTTCCAGAGTAATACCTAGACAGATTATGTTTTTTCTTTCCCTTAAAAACATGCCACTTCATCTATGGCTTTGCTGAGGCTTACCAAACAGTTACCCTTTTTTCTTTCCCTTACAAGAAGATGATGAATTTAAGGAGATTCAGAGGCAGAAATAAAAGGCTCTCTCCTTCATATGTCTGGTCTCAACATAAACCATTCTTTCTTTCTGGCTTGTGTTTTCCTAATCAGATTAGTTTTAAAATCTTTTAAGGTGAGAGTCCTACTCACTTTTACAGTTCCTGTAAAGCTGGTCTTTTGTATTTTTTGGTTGATTTTAAGACAAATAGCTTTTCCTTTAGCTTTATTCTTTTGGCAAGAATTTTTTAGAGCCTGCTCCAGGCACAGCAAAGAAAATGAGAGAGGATATAGACTAGAAAGAGAGCAAGTCTCTGAGCAGCAGAAAGAAGGGAATTCTCTAGAGGCTGTGTTTTAATGCAGGGACAGACAGCACCCCATCTCGCAATAAAGGTACATGTTGCAAACTACATCCCCCAACACAGAAAAGCAGCAGCTCAAGAGGTAGAACTTAAAGATTTTACTCAGCAGGGGCAGATGTGTGAGGTTATATTCCAGCTTCCTAAAAAAGATCCAGAAAGGGAAAAAGTACCTTCACCCTGAAAACTGCTGTGTTAAGTATTACCTCTATGTCCATGGCAAGGCTGGAAGTTAAAGGTCCTGTCACAGGTGTAAGGCAGTTAGTGTAAATTTCCTGTTAAATAGGAAGAGCTTTTAATTTTATGGCTGAAGTTTACAATAACTTCTTTAATCAATAGTTTAAATGCAAGAAAATAAAGCACTTTAACTGCATGTAGGACTCCAGAGCTTTGTACTTCGTTTTACTTTCAGTCATTTGTTCTGAAAGGATTAGATTAAGCACTTAAAAAGCTTAAATAAATAGGAGGTGGTTCTACTTTCTTTTATTGTGATATAAATTTGGGATAGTTCAATTAAAGTGAATGTGTGCATACAGTATAAAACTTGTGTAAGCGCAAAGAGCATAAGTCCTGTAGAGTAGAAAGACCAAAAGGTTACTATAAATTGGAAAGATATTTAGTACTTGTTTGTTGCATAACTGTCATTGAGTCATCTGTTTTAAAATGATGTGGTATATCATTTTTATCACTGATGCGTAGCTTTTGTGTTCACTGGGAATAGATAGATTTTCTAGAATTGTGATTATGTCTTTAAATCTTTCATTTTTTGTTGTGGTTGCTATGTTACAAGACAGGGATTTTGAAAAAAAAAAAAACTTTGCCTTGTTGGAAATTCAAAGCTTTTCAGAAGTTAAATGATGGAAAATGGGAAAGTTTTAAGACCTGATTATTTCAAAAGGCTTGAGGTTACTGCTGAGATACAGGTGTGATGGTATCACTTTGTAAATGAGGCCCATTATGCGTCCCAATTAAAGATAAGGCATTAGTGTGAAGTAGGAAAGCTTTGAAAGGAAATTCAGTGAACTGTGCTAGTAGGCTGCTGGAGATATGCTTTGGGAATGGTAGTAACACTACTCTTCAGCCCTTGGACCATCACCAGTCATAGGCTGCAGTAATGACCTCCATTCAGCTGAGCAGTTTTGTTGTCCTCCCCTTGGACTAGGAACCATTTGTGGTGTAGCTTTGGCTCTCCAGCTCCATGCCAGGCACTTCTGTGTCTGCAGTTGGGTGTCACAGTGCAAGAACACGCTTTGCCTCGACGGTAACAGAAACTTCTGGGACCTGTGCTTCTGCTTCCTGAACTGACTTTCTAGCAGAGAAATTGAGAGCAGCGATTATGATGTGAAAAGCTATTCAGCTGTAACAGCCAAGTTCCCTTCTAGGCACCTCAAGCACACACTTCATTGTTCTTAAACTTGCATTTTTTGCTTGCCCATTTTCTTAAGCAGACTGATACAAATGTCTGTGGATTGTGGAGTCCCCATCTGGGTTGTTATTTAGCTAATCCTCTAACCATCAGCGATGGGATCTGTTAATCTTTGAAGTAGCTAGATCTTATGCAACTCAAGCAGTAGTGTAAAAAACTGGAACAAACCTATTGGGAAGCCAAAGGAAAAGGCTGAGAAGTTTTTATCTGGTAAGAGTTCTCTAGATAAATATGGACTGCAATTATACTGAGTTTTTATCAGTCTAACTAGATATTTGTAAATGTTAAAATGAGATTTTAAATCTGTTGACATTTGAAATTATTGTCATTGATGGGTTTTGGCATAGTGATCGCAAAAGTATGCTGGAGCTGACCAACTTTGGTTCAAATGTGTAATATCCCTTTCACTTACTGAGTTATTACACTCTTCAGCCTCTGGGGCTAGTGAATGGAGTGGCTGGGTGGCATTGGCCTCTTAGCTTAATGCTGGTACTGTGCATTTCTGGTATAATCTGCTCTAACAGTAGAATGTTCATAGTGGCATTGGTGGCTTTGGTCATCTTTGTTCAACTGGAGAAGTTACAGATATGTGCTAAACCCACTGTGGGTGTTGCTAAAACCCACTGTGGATGTAGCTAATAATTTGCAAGTACTGGCTTGAGGTTACCAGAGTTACAAAAAGACCCAAGTATTTGCATGCCAGTAATCTCAGTTTTTTGCTAATGGCTATTAACAGCCCACTGATAAAATATAAATAGAGATTATTTAGTCAGTTTCTCTTCATTACTTAATGTTTGTTCTCATTGTCTTTAGTGTAGTGTGTAGATTTGCAAGCTAATACCACGTATCCATGCTACTTAAAACCCTGCAAGGAGTCTGCCACAAAGCTGTCCAAAGTCACTTAATCCATCTGAAAAAGTCTTGCATTAGATTTCCCACTCACAGGGATAGTGCTCCCTTAGATATATTTCTGGTGTGGTAGGCTTGTTAATGGTCGTGAAAATGTGTACCTTCTAAACAACTAATGCTTGGGGATCAGGATTTGTTAAGGGAAAACTCTGCACAGCCAAGAGTATGTCCAGCTGGGAAAAAGCAAGATGAGCTGCTGGGCTTATCAGGCTTTAAGGTGCTCACAGCAGAGCAGGCACTGGCTGGAGCATGCAATAGCTCTTCAGTAAAGACTGCTCTGTGGTTTGGCACAGTAGCGCAATATCCAGTTATTCCATGAAAATACCTGAACGGTTTGTGGTTTTTTTTTTTGTTTTTGTTTTTGGTTTTGGTTTTTTTTTAAGATTTAGAGGCTGATGAAGTTTAATTATCTCTGAGTTAAGACTTAGTTATTTTGCATAATTTTAATCACTGATGGCCTGTTTCTTGTAGGTGTTAACTCTGACAGTTCACACTGAATATGAGAAGCAGGTGCTCACATCTCTAAAGGAACCCAGAGTTCACAGCTAACTACCTAAGCCAGATACTGATAATCAGTTTTAAGAAATACTTCCCTAAACCAGCTATTTCTGCGGCTGTGGAAAAATGCACGTACTCTGTATTTAGTTTTCTAGTTTGAAATTGTAGACTTGAAGAGCACAATGTCCTGAAGTGGTGTGGAGTATTCCTCTTCAGCCACTGTTTGATGAAGAGCACTCTTCGTTGCCTTTATGATGAAGAAGGTTGCATTTAACACTGCAGGCCCAAGAAATGCAATTAGGAGTTCCCAGAAGGAACTACTAGAAGAAAAAATTCATGGCTGTGCTTTATATGTTGTGGGAGTTCAAGTATTTCATGCTTGTTATATGAGAAGTGTATTCTTTATTGTTTTTTCTGTTGATAATAAGCCCTGTGAGGGTATCCAAATTTGCACATGATACTGTATATTATTTAAGAGTGCATGACAGCTCATCTGAAAAGTACCTGTAAATTAAAAGTAATAGGCAGTATTCACAAACGTTTTCCATGGGTATGTTGCAAAATCTGTAAGTACTCTGTGGCTAGAAATCATTCTTATACCCATATTTACAACATAAGCTAAGAGAACATTGATGTATGCTCAGGCAAAGTAATATATTTATTTTTTATATAATTTTAAGATGCATGTTTTCTTGCCAAGCTATAGTCAAGAGCAGATACTTGCTATGAAGCATAAACAGAATTATGATGTGGAAGGCTTTTTCTGCAGAGGCACCTTATTGTGCTTGAGTTTACAGTGATCAGTTGGCAGGTCAACAACATATACTGTTTTAACGACTGTGGATCTGCTGTAAGAGGGGAGAGCATTTGTCCTGAGGATAAAAGAAGTAAATTATTTTGCATAGCTTACATTACACAAAACACAAAGATTGTATGAAAAAAAAGTTAACTGTGAAATTTAGAAGAGGAAAGGAATAAAACAACCTGTGTGAACAGATTGGTTATAAAACCAATACTACCTAAGATTTGCATTCAGGAACCTGAGAAAGTCTTCAAGCTCTTTTTTACTCCCCTGATACTGTGGCCTGTGAATCAAAATGAATTATGCTTATTAAAAGCTGTTGTGTTAGAAATATGCTATTCATTTGCAGACATGTTGCGGAAATAACTTATGCTTTCCACTGATACACAGTACTGTTTTCCCTATAGTTTTAATAAGTTCTTCCTGGAATTTAAACTGGGTACCTACCAATGATGATTGTACAACATTCACAATTCACTGCCCAGAACTTTATCCTTCCTTGAAAACCATTAATGCTCTTTAGGTGTGAATGGAATACAGAATGATAGTATTTTTATCTGGAGCTTGACAGCTTCTGGAAACTGAAACGAGAACTGAGTTACTTTAGCCAATCCCTTGAAGAAATTGGTAGTACCCTAAGTGTTTATAAAGCTGTCACCTATAGAAAAGCCACCTGGTGCTTGGAGCTCCATTGATGCATGTGAGGTTTTAGCTATTAAGTGCATTTCAGAGTGAGACATTCAGCGCTTGGCAGAGAGGGGTGGTTTAGTGATTTGAACCACATGTTTGAAAACTAGTTTTTGCACTTAATCAAACCTCTTAATCTTTGTTCCTTCTTTGCACCCTGCTCAAAGTGTTGTCAGGATGATTTAGTGTTTCAGAATGCTTTGGAGATCTGAGAAGTTTTACACAAGCGCTTCAGACAAATAGCAAATAATTAACCTTTGTAAATTTAACATTCCAAGTGTTTCAAAACATTCTGTTTTGGACAGGGAAGCACTGATATGAGGATTAAACCAATTGTAGTTTGTTATCTAATAAAATACCACACCCTCACCCATAGCTTTTCAAAAACTCTCGTTTTACCTGCTCTCTTTTATTTCCTAAGATTTGCATGGAGGACTTCAGAATGGAAAGCTTGCCAAGTGTCTCTCCTCCTTGACCAGCAGGACCCTCGCCACCACAAGCACATAGGCCTTTGTGGAGGTGGCATACAAACCCGGGAAGTCTACTGCATCCAGATCACCATGGAACTTGGGATTCACCGACTGAAGGAAGGTACATATGTATGGTCATTCTGAGATGTCTGGCCCAACTAGATTTCAGTAAGGTAAATAGGGCAAAGAAAAAAAAGTAGGTAACATGCAGTCATTAGTAGGTTTCAGCTGGCTGATGCTAAACATTGTATCCATGCTTACATTGTGAAGTGTTACTGACCATCAGAGGGAACGGGAGTGTGTGGTCCTCAGGGTCCTTAGAAACTACCAGGAGCTACAACCTTCTGGGGTGAATTGCTGCCAGTTCTGTAGGTTACTTGTGAGGAAGGGTTTCAAAGAACGAAAAAGCTAAATTTTGCTTTGAGTTGAGTTCTCTTCCTCTTTCGTATATCAGGTAGCCCAGCCCCTTGATAGCTGAATACATTCATCTGTGGGTTTAGTCCTGGTTTAGAGTATAAAAAAAGGTGTCACACTGTATTCCGGATATGGCTTTAGCCTCTGCTTCAAACTGATACACAATCTTTCTTGTGATCTGAAGGGGAAAGCAAAAATAATATTGTCACAACTTCTGAGCAGACAGATGGTTTTTGGACTCTGGAAGTGAGTTATATTTCTTTTAGAAGAATGATGAGTAGATACAGATGTATGATGAATAATTCATCTTAGACTGTTTTATTTACTCGATGTGGTGCTCTTGCAGAATATGTTTTTGAGCAGAGATGTAAGATAATAAGAACACAATATCATATCTTAGATTTATTTACTTACAAAGGCAAAGCAAATGTTTCCTGGACACACAGCGGGTACTAGCATCCCCCACAGACTCTGAGATTATAGAAATCCAGAGACATTTTAATCTCTACTCAATCCACGCATAGTTGCTGCTTCACCTCTCCCAAATATCTGGCACTACCTTGCTGTCCCAATACAAATCGCACTGTTGTTGTGCACAAGTGTGCGATATACATGACTTTCAAAGTAAGAAAAATGCTGTTGATGAGAAGTGTGTAGCATTTCTTGACTGTCTTCTTCCTTCTAACCTCTTCCGTTTTCATGCAGCCCCACTGTATGGCAAGTGGGTATGCAGCAAACTTTAACTGACTTTGTTCACATTTCTTTATTCTTTTTCAGTATTGTGAATTACTCAAGAAAATTAGAGGACTGCATCTTCAAACTGTTGCAGCAACATAATTTGTAACAGACCTGGTGCTCTGTATCCAGTGTGATCACCTGCAGGTTTTTTCCTTATTTAAAGTTCAGTTCAATGTAAAGATTGCAAACCATCCTCTCACAATGAAAAGAAAACACTGGGATAACTCTTCCTTGGTTTTACAGTTCTAACCCTTTCTTTTTAAAAAAATAATTTTATAAAAGCAACTAAAAAAAAACAAAATATGCAGAGCAATTGTACAAGGTAAACATTGCTGCCCTTTCAAGACAGTAGTGCAGATTTGCAGTAGTCCTTAGAAAGTGAGAACAGTATTTACTGCCAACATAGTTGCATGCAAATAGGAGGGCCTTCCCAGTTATCCCTTCGTATCCAGTAATATTCAATGTGTCTCACTTGCTAGCTGATCTATTTTCTGTTCTTTGAATAAATAAGGAATGACATCTTTTTGGGTCTTTTTTTCTGGCAATTTGGACTGAGCGAATACCTCTATTCATCACTAGGGCATCTTATATTTTATTGTACCATTGTGTCAGTGATGGAGGAAGATGAGGAAGCAAATCCTATGTCTAAGCCAATTCAGAATCTAATTGCTACCATCAAAAGTATAGTATTTTTTCTTTCTTCACCTCTTGAGTGTCGGTAAAGGGATCATTCAGGACTCAAACAGTCTAATAGGTTATTACAGTCCATCACAGTTGTTATTCTTTTGGTTACTTCCAATGAGAATTTGGACCTAGGCCTAATAACATATGTGAAAGAAAATATGTCCTGTGCTCTCTTCAGCAGTATTCTTGGATAAAGTATATTGAATCCTAGTAGGAGATAGGTACCGTCTGTGATTTATTTATACATATTGCTCAAAGCTCTTTTATCTCCCAAGGATATTTCTCCCATTTTTCATTTGCTTAGTCTTCCCATCTACTTTCTCTTTTATTAAAATGTGTATATTTAGAAAGGGAAACCCTGTTTTCTTGTGTCCCTATATATCAGTTATTCAGAAGGTTAAGTCTGCTGAAAACTTTCTATATTTTGATTATAAAATTCCAACTTGAAGATATTGGAATTGGAAAACTTTTACTCAGGTATTTCTTTCAGAAATACATTGATAAGATTTTATATCTTTCTGTCCCAAGAGGTGACCTATCTAAGAAATACCTGTTTTGATCCAAGTGAAGTTATATATTGTTTTAGACCTTAAAGAGGTAGTCCATATTTTTAACATGGGTGATGAGTATTTGGGGGCAGAAGGTCTTCCAACCTTTGAAATCCTTTGTAATATTCTTGCTTTCTGAGGCACTTAAATCTAGACAAAGCTGGCAGGGACACTTGGTAAATGAGTAAAGAGTTGTGTCATTCAGGTACCTGTAGGTAAGCTAATGTGTAGGCACTGAAGAGACTGCTTTTTTTAATGTTGGCTATTCAGTTGAAGGAATCTACATCTCTACTTAGTTGTGAGGCTTTTGTTAATTTAGACTGAACTTTATCATAATTAGCTTTAAACAGATCCTTGTGTTTTTAAAGAATCTAATTGAATTTTAACATATTAAAATTTATAATGCTTAATTTTCACACAGAGACGGTCATCTAATACTTAAAGTTTATAATTATTCTTTTGATATCCAGAGCTGGAAGCTGCAAAGCTACATGTTTGGAATGGTGCTGCATCAAATTTTGCAGAAAAAGTAGCATAGAAAATGCAAGTGAGCTACCTATGTACAGCTCCAGTCTGTCCTTTCTGCCAGTCATCTCTGCATACTCCCTGATTATTGGGCCTGAAAGTTCTGTGTCTGGAGCAAACTAGGCATAGTGGTGGATACCCTTCTTCATACCCCTTTTTTAATGTGAATCTCTTCAGTGTTATAGCAGGTCTTTTCAGTAAAGCAGAAATGCAGATCCTCATCTTATTTTCAAAGCCAGGCACTGCAAAGTGAACAGGTTTTATTCTCTTTTTGGAATTGATACAACATTTTTGTGGCTGTTTATTTTATAAAATGTTATCTGAAATGTGTTCTCCCATGATACATTTTCCCATAATAAATTTTAATTAATCTGGCCGAGCATCACTTACTAGCAATCCCCAGTGTACCAACGAAAAAGACATTTGGTGAAAGTATGGAAGGATATTATGCAATGATCACTTTATGAAATTTTTCTCCTTGTTTGACAATACAACTCTCCTCTGAATCACATAAAGTCCAATAATATGGGAATTAAAGTTCCTCTTAGAGCCTGGGCATGGTGTCTGTATTTATATTCAAACAATTTATGAATGTATGAGGTTCCTACATTTACTCTCCTGCCTCAGGATTTTTTTACTTCTTTTCTTGAAGGCCAGGGAGTATCCTTTTGCTTTCTAATTAAATTTTGCTTTTTGGATTTATCCAGAGACTATAACCCTTTATCAGTTGTCTGGGGATGGCATCCTTTATAAAATTCTCCAGAAGCATCTCCTCTCTTATCTGAACTTGTTATCTGCTGTCCCTAGTGACTGGGGTTGCATGTCTCTCCATATTTTCTGTGGCTTTCTAACTAGAGATCTGCCTGTTCTGTCATTCTTTCATAAAAATTTGTGCTTTATATATCTTGACATTTTTTTCTTTTTTACTTATTTGAATGAGCTCCAATTTACCTCTCACTTTCAGAATTTTCTTACAATGTTTTTGGGAGCCTGTCTGCTTAAGTTTTAATTATAGGACTGAAAAGACCTTTATGACATGTTATTCTTCCTTGAATCTCCTTTATTGTTTACCCAGCATAGTAAACTCGGCTAATAAAATATATCTCTTATTACCATCTCACAAGCAAATCAGAAGTTTCCTATCTTTTTAATATTTGTTATTTTCCATCTGAAAACCCACATTAAATTCTCATACCTGTGCAGGGTTCTAAAGTTTTTTTACACTTTATTGGCTTAATAAGTGTCTCCATCTTATTTGTCTCCATATATTTATATTTATTTGATCTTAAATTTCAGTAGCAAGCATGTGAGGTAGTTGTGCCTTCATTATTCTCAGATACCTTTTAGTGTTACCCTGCAAAATTACTTCTTACAGAAGTCTTTCTTACTTTTATACCTCTCTTTCCTTTGAGAGATACTCAGCCCTCACCTGTTAGTAGACATATTTTCTTGACTTATTCCACTGCAGTTCAACCAGTTTTGATTTATTCTTAGCATGCAATTCCACCTGGTTCATCTTGCATCATTTTTTTTTATAAACTTGTGTGTTGCCAGCTGTAGCAGCAAAAACTCCTTTAGTCTGTTTATAATTCATGATTTACTAAATACTCAAGTGCCTTTTCAGGTCTAACGGTTGCTTTCTGATCCATCCCTGTGTGTATTCCCCTATGTATTTTTGTCTTACAAGCCACTTGACTGAAAAAATCCCCAAATGGTTTGAAAGTGAAAGTGTTGCCCGCACTTTCATCTGAGCCCTACTTATACAAGTCTCAAAATGATAATTTAATGGCCTTTATCCTTTCTCATTTTCCACAAAATATTGAGCTTTCTCTGTACTTCAATTAGGCGAAAAAGTTTAATCCTTTCTTATCTGATGAGTGAACTTTTTAGACTATTCTTAATTCCCATATGGGAGATGTTTTGGCACTGTATTTTATTTTCTAGGAATTAGTGTCTTTTTGAGTTACACAAAGATGAATTTGAGGTCTCCTTCATTTACATGTTGTATTATTCTGGTTTTATTCCCATTCTTTTCTTTCCTCCCTTTTGTCTTTTCTAACTGAAATATGCGGGTTTGCCTCTTTGCTCTGTATGCTCTGTTTCCTAATGAGGGTGTCACATTTTTTTCCCCTGTAAGTTCTTTGTTCTGCTGTGAATCATGATCTTCCAATGTATGTCTTTTGGGGGATTAGCGTTTCAAATTGGTACATAAGGCATCTGTTCAATAAATTCTTCGTTGGTATTTTTCTTTTCCTATTTGAACGTGCCATCTGCCTTTTGGGTGCTATCTGTCTTGTCCGATTCGTTAGAAACAGTAAGTTGCTTGTGCGGGTTGTTACCATTTATGGCTGTTACCATCCCACATATTTATTGGGAAAAGATGTGTTGATTAGAGATAAGCCACACACAGGAGTTGGTGTGGGATATGCGCTGTTGAAATGAATGTGAACCCTGTGTGAAATATGAACACTATACTAAATGCTGGGGTTTTTTTGTTTGGGTGTTTTTTTTAGGGG
Source organism: Bolborhynchus lineola (assembly GCA_025448015.1). NCBI lineage: Eukaryota > Metazoa > Chordata > Aves > Psittaciformes > Psittacidae > Bolborhynchus > Bolborhynchus lineola. Next base: position 20,513 of record JAOEHX010013813.1, read on the forward strand.
GGTTGGGGTGTTTTTTGGTTTGGTTTGTGGGTTTTTTTTTTTT
>JAOEHX010013815.1:7563-18191 GCA_025448015.1 Bolborhynchus lineola
CAGCTCATGCCATAGCTGCAAGTAATAAGCAGTGCAAAACATAGCAAGTGCCTTAGAATAAAGTAAATGCATAAACAGCTCAATACTCTCTAGTGCAGGTTAATGGATGGGATGGGTGATTTTGTCTTCTCCATTTACTGAAGTTACCAGGGTTCATTTCCTTGACCCAGAGGACTTCTGGGTCTGGCTCAGCAATATAAGGAATGGGATAAACCCCCCCCCCCCATATTTAGGCATGCCCCTCACTAACTGCTGTGTGTCACCCCTCTGCAGTGATGGGGAGCTGAAGTGACTCATTTTGACACCTGCACGAGTATTTCTGGTGGCAGAGAGACCTGGTCGAGGTCATTTTTGGACTTGGCAGACCTGGGAATCTTTGGGAATGTTTGCTTTTCCTCAGGCACGAGGTCATGCTGCCTTTTTGTGCCTTGTTCACCCTGCTGCAAAACGGGGCAATGCAGCTTTCTGAAGTCCCACAATGGAAAAATACTTAGTAACTGTTAACCAGGGATTGGGTCCAGCTCTGCCTCATTAAAAGCACTCAGAGGAATGCTGCTGCTTTGCTAGTCCAGCTCTGCATCCCTTCTGCTTGTGAGCCACGAGATGAGGGCAATCCCGTGAAAGAAACGAAAAGGCCGCTCATCCAAGCATCCATCAGTACCAATTTGAGGAAGACTTTTCCCACCGCAGCCCAAGAGGCAGCCTGTCAGTGAGGAAATCTGCAGAATTCATTCAATTTCTTGGGATTTCTTTCATGTAGTTCCATGGATTTTGTGTTCAGACTGGGAAGCGATGGACTGGGAAAAGACACAAACTCTAATTCAGCTCATCTGTATGTTCCATTTGGCAAACAAAATGTTACCTGTTGTTTTTTAGCAGTTTACAATATCTGGAATTCACTTCACAGCGCATGGGGCTCAGAGGAACACTGTGTATGATGATGATTTTAATTCCTGTGCATGGAGAGTACTCACATACTCTTTTCTATTAGTCTGTAAAGTGCCCTACGTACCTCAATAGCATTGTGAGGATGAAGAATACCTGAATGCATTTAAGTTACTGACTTCACTGAAAAGGAAAAATGTAAGATGAATATCAGTCACTTGTGAAAATGGACCTGAAACTGAAGATAAATATCCCATAGGAGGCAATCCACTAAAAAGATGCTGAATTAGAGCAAACAGACAGCATAGAATTACACTAAGAAAACAAATAATACTTAACTCAATACTCTAGTGCATGCTAAGGGATGGGATGGGCGATTTTGTCTTCTCTGGTTGCTCGACTACAGTACCACAGAACAGTTTGGGTTTGAAGGGACCTACAAAGGTCATCTGGTCCATTTATATTACAAGCTTACACTTCACTTAAGGGGCAACAAAGCCTTTGTTCCCTGGTTTCTACTGGTGCAGTGACTTGTTCAGTGCTCCTCTTGACAGCATCTGCACAAAGGAATCTGGGAGCAGATCCAGGCATCTGCTCGTTTGTTTTTGTAATTCAAGAGTGAAACAAACAGAGAAGATCAGATGGTGAGAATGTTAGAAAAACATTAGAAAACGGGCCAGCATCCTGCATCCTCCCCATGCATCTTCCTCAGGTGCCAGACTTTGCAGCTCCTCCATCTCCATCCAGTCTTAGGTCTGTTTTTTCCTGTTATTCCCCATCAGTGTGCTTGGCACAAAGTGTAAAGAGACAAGACTTTCCCCCACGAGTCTGCAGGGTCAATCAGCCCCAGACAAAATAATGTGAACATGTGTGCTACTTTGGCTGCCACCGAGTTCAGTGCAGGGTGAGGTAATGTGGACATTCCTGAAACATAGGATATCCCAATGTCCAGTTGCTGCTGGAGATGGACTAAGTGCAGAAGGGGATGGAAGTTAGGACTGATCCTCTTTGCCCAGCAGTTCTTTGGGATATTACAGGTGGTCTGACCACAGGCTTCAGGATTTCAGTCCTGCAGGATAATCTGGCCCTGGGTTTAATACTGGGAAGGTGTTAGGGTTGAGCATCAGTCATTCCAATGGAAAATTCAACTCCTTGGGCCTGAGTGGCTACCTAAACAGAGCTGCCATTTGATCAGAAATATCCTTACAAGTTAAAGGGTATTAAAAACAGCTCTTCCTTTCACACCGTCTCTATAGACTAGATAAAAGGCAAGAACACACTAGAGCAATCACCAGACTCCAGGCCAAAACACTGAAGCCCCATCATGATGGCAAAGTCACTTCTCCAGGGATTTCCATAGGGAACTTCACACCCGGTCTTCTAAATTCTCAGTCCTAATCCCTGCTTTTGCCCCCAAAATATTCTACTTCATGCTCACCTGGCTAGAAAGAACCGTACAGAATAACCATGACTAGGCTGTAGCATGCCATGAGGACTTGAGTGTTGACCATTTACCAAACATACTTCATTCCCAGCCCTCTCCAAAATGAGAAAGGCTAGGAAAGCACACACACATTGATCCTCAATCCTCCATAGAAGCCTGCCTGGCCATATCCTATGACCCCGTTCAGCAGTACAGGCTGGGAACTGCTCTAATGAAAAGGACATGGGTATTATGGTGGACCTCAAACTGAAAACAAGCCACGTGCACTCACTGCAGACAAAGCAAAGTACACACTGTGCTACATTAGGAGGTTCATGGTCACCACAGAGGGCAGTTATTACTCCATCCATTCATTACTGGTGAGGTGTGTAGTTTGGGACAACGCTGTTAAGGGGAACACTGAAAGACAGGAGAGGGACCAAGGAGAGGCTTTATGAGGATGGATGAATTCACCAGTACAGCCTGAAGCTAACCAGCTGGAAAATGTGACTTAGGGGTCCTGGTGGATGCCAAGTTGCACATGGGCCAGCAATGCACCCTTGTGAGAAAGAAGGCTTAACAGCCTCCTGGGTTGCCTCAGAAGGAGCACTGCCAGCAGCCAAGGGAAGAGATCCTTCCCCTCTGCTCAGCACTTGTGAGACGCCAGGAATGCTGTATCCAGCAGACTTGGGAATCTCTTCACCTAAACCTCAATTCCCCAGGTCTTCATCCAGAAAGCTGGAAGCTCTCTGCTTTTGTCAGGAGGTGTGGAGACGTTCAGTAGCTTGAGATTTACAGCTATCATGGATCTGTAGTTCATCAGCCCAACAAGCAAGCTTTTGGTTGCTGCCCAGGAAAAGGCTTTGTCACTTGTCAGGCAGGCTCACAGCTGCTGGGATGCTCTCTGGATCCAGTTAGGATTGCCCTGCAAAACACTTGCTTTTGGCCAGCAGGAACTCTCCTGAGGAGCCACTTTTCACTAGAAGGCTTCTGACCTAGGTAGCTTCTTCCTTTGCTTTGTACAAGGCCATCAAAGCTTGAAGCATCTCACAGGCAACGGGACACCTTCAGTCCATTGTCCTGATCCCCATGAGCAGCAGAAGGGATTAGTGCAGGCAGAAAGCCAGCTGCCAGAGGATGTGGCATGCTGTGAGGAGCGGGATATCCAGACTCCCTCAGCAATGCAAGCCTTCCTCATTGAGATACACTGCGGTTCCTGTGGTACTGGGAGATGTGTTTGCAGCTTCGAGGCTCGTAGTCCTTCCTCACTTGGCTCTTTGGTAGCAGGGATCTCATACCCTCATAACTCACGTCTTTCAGCACCATTCTTTGCTGATTCAAGCTGATTTTTTTTTAACCTCAAAATCCTGCTCAGCCGCTTTGAGATATTCCAGACATTTTTCAACCATTTATTTTTATTGAAAGCAGCCAAGTTTCTGTATATACTGGGCTTTTTTTTTTTAATCTTTTTAATATACAAATCAGTTTAAAATAGTGTGTAAGTCAGGAATGATTTGCAAATTAAACTGTCAAACCCTGGCAGGAGTAGCAACTGACGCCCTTGGTTTGAAATCTCCTGGCTGCTAGTGCTGTGAGTGCAGATCTCCAGAAGATGCCACACAACCTGCTTAGAAAATGCAGCCATCCTTTGATTTAACAGAATCATAGAATGGTTGGGGTTGGAAAGGCCCTTAAGATCATCCACTTCCAATCCCAATGCCATGGGCAGGGACACCTCACACTTGATCATGTTGCCCAAGGCTCTGTCCCACCCCACCTTGAACACTGCCAGGGATGGAGCATTCACCACTGCCTTGGCCAACCCATTCCAGCACCTCACCACCCTCACAATAAAGAACTTCTTCCTCACATCTAACCTCAACTTCCCGTATTTCAGTTTGAACCCATCACCCCTTGTCCTATCACTACAGTCCCTGATGAAGAGTCCCTCCCCATCATCCTTGTAGACCCCCTTGAGACACTGGAAGGCTACTATGTGTTCTCCAAGAAGCTTCTCTTCTGAAGGAGGAAGTCTGTCCCAAAATGCTGCTGCATGCAACTGGGATCACCTAGTGACCTTCAAGGGAAGGAATATGTTCTGGAAGTCAAATGCCAGGGCTATGGTTGGGCCAATAGGTTGGGTAAATGTTTTCTGGCTGCCAGCACTATTGTGCTCCCATTGCAGTGCACGAAGAAACTCCAGTTGGGAAGAAGCTGCTTCAGTAGAGGAAGGATCAAAAGAATTAGTACCATGTCCAAGAAACAAGAGTTGATAGGAGCTTCATATTGGCCTGTCCCTCCCTGCCATAGCAGAAAATGGCCCATGCCTCTGTGAGCATCCATGCGCCCTGCCTGGACTCAGCAACCCCATCTGTTTCTCTGGGCCATTCAACATAACCATGTGTAGGTCTCCAACCTCCCCTTCTCCTTTGCTCCCCTTGGCATAGTTCACACTTCTATTCTTGCTCAGGCCTTAAAACCACTTTTGCACAGGGTAGAGGAAGAGAAACTTGTAGTGGAGATTGTGTGTCTTCTCCAATACATGCATCTGGAACCACTGGAAGACAGTAATTATAGACCCAGGTATTTTCCTACTGATTACTGGTATCTCATATTGGCAGATGAAAGCTCAGAGTGCAGCAATATATAGAACTAAAGAGGATGCACAAATACATTGGTTACAATGTCCTTAGGTGTCAATATTTTAAGTTCTCAGGAACATTGACATCCCCATCAATTTACTGTTTCTTCTCTTCCAGATCACTGGGAAGGGAGTGACCATGCCGACCTCCTCCACCCAACTGCCAGCCTTTGACTCTATCAACACCACCCAGCAACCCAATTCCAGCATCTACTTGTTCTCCAAGTTCATCCACCCCGACACAGAACTGTACACAGAATTCTACAGCCTGTGGATTGCCCTGATGGTGGTCAATGCCATCATTTTCCTGGTGGGTGTTGTGCTGAACAGCTTGGCACTGTATGTCTTCTGCTTCCGTACCAAGACAAAAACCACCTCTGTTATTTACACCATCAACTTGATTGTTACTGATCTCTTGGTGGGCTTTTCTTTGCCTGTCCGGATCATCATGTTCTACAGTGCAGGGGACTGCCTCAATTGTTCCTTGGTTCATATCTTTGGCTACTTTGTCAACATGTACTGCAGCATTCTCTTCTTGACATGCATCTGTGTTGACCGCTACCTGGCAATCGTGCAGGTGGAGGCCTCACGTAAATGGAGGAACCCTACGTGTGCCAAAGGGATCTGTGTCTTCATCTGGATCTTTGCCACTGCAGTGACTTTCTCCATTCTGACCATGGCAATACAGTTTGCTGAGTGCTGCCTCTCCAAGATTCTGGTCCTGATGGTGTGCGAGTACTTCTTCCCCCTCATCATCATCATCTTCTTCACCACCAGGATTATGTGTGCTCTGTCCAAGCCCAGCCTCATGCAGCAGAGTCGGGAGAGGAGAATGAGGGCTGTGCAACTCCTTATCACTGTGCTTATCATCTTCATGATCTGCTTCACTCCTTTCCACGTGCGACAGGTAGCAATCTCCATCAACCCAGACATGCCCCATAGTGTTAGTCTCCTCGTCTACCATGTGACAGTGACTCTGAGTAGCCTCAATAGCTGCATGGACCCCATTGTCTATTGCTTTGTCACCAATAACTTCCAGTCAACCATGAAAAACATCTTTAGGAAAACCGAACCAGAGCGAACCAGTGTGGACATCCTGGGCATGAACAAGAACTCCAAGGGCCCCAGTGCAATCATCGCCTTCTCAAACACAATAGGAAGCCCTGTGAGCTTGCCATCACCAAGCAGTGTCCAGATATAACCCACAGCTGATGGGACACAGTAAGCCAGTGTAGTGATGCTGGAATATTGCTAAGATGCACAATACTATTGTCTTTGACCTCTTTGTTTTTTAGGCTGAGGTTCAGAATGACAGTGGTGGGATTAATTCCCCAAGAAGATCATGGTCTCTTTGGAAAATGGAACTTGCAGCGATGTTTCTACCAATACAAAAGAGAATCCATTAATTACTGTTCCAAATGGGAAAGTTTTCTTTGTATTTTAATACAGACATTTTGCTAGCAACAAATTCTTCACTGTGGTTTTCTTTTTGTGTTTGAGATTGTAATGCATTACTGCTGGGATGACTTAGAAAGCAGCAAAGCTGTTTTCTACGAAAGCTCTCAGGCCTTGGCCATGTCCTTAAGAGTAAAGGATAAGAGGGATGTTTCCAGAGGTATCCACCACAAAGAGTTTAGATGCCAGTGGGGTGGGAAAGAAAGTATTCTATTCTAACCCACTTGTCACTAGTAACTATGCATTTGTTTCTGATAAAGTCTGAATCTTCTCAGGGAAGAGGAGACAAAATCAAACAGTAAAGTCTCCCCTCACAATTCCAGCTACAAGGAGAAAGCACATGCGGGTGCATATGTTTTCACACCACTGTCTGGGCTTGGGGAGAGGTTAAAGATTTGTTTCGCCTTTATTTTGATTACTAAATCTCCTAAACTGCATACAAAAAAAGCATAAAAAAAGTATACAAAAAGAGCATAGAAAAAAAGCTGTGAAAATGAGCATGCTTTCCAGCAAATTCTGCTATTCTGCTATCTCCCCCTGAAGAACAGCCAAGATGAAAAGCAGAACCAGACTAGGATGCTATATACTACTCTCCTTTGATTTTTCTTCCTGGCATGGTGTAAAATCAGGGCCTGCTGTCCTAATTGCCACTATCAGTTCATCCATTCAGTACTTCAATGCTGATGCTTCTAAGGACAGAAAAATAAGCCATCTCAGGCATCTAGGATGAAATTCATCCCAGTCACTAGAATGATTTTAAGTCACAAAGTAAGTCACTAGCATGATTTAAGAGCCACGTTTAAAAGGTGTGTGAGTCTAAGGACGACACAAAATTCTGCCCACAATGGTGGGTAAATGTTTTAGGTTATACTGTGCCTGTTAAACAATGTGAATACAAAAAATAATCCTATGAAAAACAGCAAAACCTGCAGCATGAACAGCAATAACTGGTGTTACTGCTCCATGTCTCCTCACACACATGTCAATTGCTCCTCCAGCTGGAAGGCCACTATGAATTCAAGTCTAGCAAGCTGCTTTTCCTGGCACTCACTGGTGCTACCATTCAGAACAGCTGGTCCAAGCTAGGGCATCCTAAAGTACTCTGCTTCCCCGAGACCTGACTGTGGAACAACCATCTCCATTTCACAGGAACACCACATAACCAATGCTTCAAACTGCCTCTTGCCACTGAGTCAGCTAGATCTTGCCTCTTGCAACAGCTTTCCCCTAATCTGTTTCTCTGACCAATCCAATGGTAACAAAAACTGAACAGTCAACATCACTGCAACAGAGGGATTGAGTCAGAGACGAGCACAGTTGTCCCTACAAGCACTGAGTGTCCCAGGCCCCATTCCAGACATTGGAGTCCATGAGCGTGATTCAGCTCATGGAAGCACAGACGTCCGTAGCCTCCCTGTTGCCTAGGTCTCCAGGGATGTAACTGCAGCCCAGACACCATGTGCACACGGAGACACTTTGATGCATGCAGCTTCACTACACACCAAAGTTCCCCAAGGGAAGGACTCAGCTGCCAACAGGCCAATGCCTAGTGCCATGGTAGGCATGATGGAATGTCACCATCCTGCTGCACACAGCTGTGGTTCTAAGTCCTGCACTGTTCTAATGGCCCTACCCCCAGTATCCCATAGCGTTCACTTCTGCTTGGGCAGCTGAGTCCTGGACATGAAATAAAGTTATGCATCTGCAATCTAAAATGAGCAGGGTTCAGTCAGCTACTGCAGGGACCTGCAGGTCTCACCCAGAACATCAGCGTGACACTGTCAGCTGCAATTGAGCCATTAACTCATGCTCTTGATCATCCGGGGGCACAGCAACAGCCCTTGCTACATGTGTGTGACCTCTCTGAGGCTTTCCTAAGCAACACAGTGCATTCAGTGCCTTTTACTGGGAGCTCTATTCCTTTGAAGATTTTCCTTCCAGGAGGTTGTGATGAGAGCCACCAACACCACGGCACTACCCCATGAGGTGTAAGACTGTTGCCCTGGTCATTCATTCACATTCTAGAAATGGCTATGAATGGCAAGCCTCCCCAGGGCCCAGCTGTGCTGGGGTCTTCCTTCTGCTCCATCTATTTCTTTATTCATCTCTAAATCACTGTTACAGGTACCTAACAACCAATGCCATCTTCTTAGCAGCTCTCTGCTAAATGATGCATCAGCACACACGGATTAGGCTCTGACTTCTCAGCCAGGCTATTTCTGCCACTGTTTTCCACCAGCCCCTCATTTGGAGAAAGTATGTGATGCCTCAGAGGTCTGCACTTCCCTGCAAACTCCAACAGCTCATGCCTACCAACACACTCTCAGACCTTTCCATGCCATTCAAGCTGTTAGTAATGAAAACGTGTGTCACGTACACAGCACCATCTTTTGCCAAGACTACTTCAGAGTAACCAGAGGAAAAGTGCAAGCTCAGTGCTTGGCTTATTTTACTTTCTTTGTTCCAACAAACTACAGCTTCACACCTCTCTTTCTTTTGCTATCACCAGCTTTTTGCCATATACAGAAATGTCTGAACATCTTTCTCAGTGCAGTTGCTCACTTGAGGTCGGGCTAAAACCTTTGAGATTATTTGCTTAGATTTTTTAGTTCCTAAACAGGGTCTCAGTTGAAGCTCTGTCTTTCTGCTGTAAACTTAAACTATAGCGGTGAGAATTCCCTTTACTGTCAGTGTATTATTCAGTCCCTATAAAAGCCACTCAAGACTAGATAATTCTCTTTATTAGGTAATGCCTTTTGCCTTATCCAGAGCTTTCAGTCCTTCGTTTTGTACCAGCTCCAAAGCAGGGTCTTGTCCATTATCAAGGACGTGGTCTCTATATGCTGGAAAGAACCTCGTAATGCCCAAACTAGCCTATTTTTTCACTGACTTTTGTGTTCTTTGTTTAATGCATATTGTTTACACATCTTGCTTTTCCTCATGGTCTCTTACCTTTTGATCTGCACCATGTCTCTGCTCAGGGGATCTCTTTGGGTTGCCTCTTAGTCCCCAACAGGGGACATAGTCCCCAACATGGATTGCAATAGTCTTGTTCCTACCACAACCTGCTCTTTCTGGGATGAGAATAGCCACACACGATACATCAGGGAAGCCTCCAAGGGCAATGTGAGTAACCCCATGCATCATTAAACACATGCAGAGACTGCTAAGGTAAAGCACACAGAGATCAGCTTTTGCAGAGCAGTCTTTTATGCAGAGCTCTTAAAGATTTAGATGCCAAATTCCCAATGATTCTCAGTAAAATCAGGCATTTAACAGCCTTTGAGGATGTGGATCACTCCCTGAGGCTGAGATAGTAATAGGGATGGATGGGCATTGCATATCATACTACCACCACCGAGTAGACAGAATATAGCATTCTCTAAAGAGCTTAACAGCAATAAAGAGCTCTGCAAAAAAGCTTGACCTTTCAGGGAATAACAGCATTGGTTCCTCTTTGATGTGCTGTGGTTCTCTTGTGCATCTGAAATCCTATGAAGTGAATTAGAAACATCCCCTCTAGCTGCCCAGAGGCTAGCAAAGAAAAGATCGTGGAAAATCTCACATGTATTTCTTAGGATCTCATCCATTCCTGTGAGAAGAGATGTCTGCTAACCATGAGCTCACCTGCCTGCTTCACAACACAGAGATGACTGCAGTCTCTTGGCATGCCAGGGGATGGGAACCCAGGAATAAAGCTCAGCCTCTTCCTCTCCTTGCTGTGTGTTTCATTTGTGTTTCATTCAGCACAGCCCATGTTCCAAAGCACTTCTGCCTTTGTAGGGCATTTCCTACCACAGGCAAGAAACCTGTAGTAAGGCAGAGGTGCAGAACAGGCAGCTCTCAGTCACACTGCAAACACATGGGCCCAGCTGAAAATCCCCAATTCTGCACCGGAAAAGGAGCCCATGACTCCACACATGAGGTACTGTGCCAAGATTAGCTTCTTTCTGGGCTCTGAGCAACTCCCTCCATCACTATCTTGATAACTGCAAAGAGGAAGCAACACTGCTACGTGCAAAGGCAATTTCTTCCTCCCTCATCCCTACAGAATCATAGAATAGTTTAGGGTTGGAAAGGACCTTAAGATCATCCACTTCCAACCTCCTGCCATGGGCAGAGATACCTCACACTAAACCATGTCACTCAAGGCTATGTCCAACCTGGCCTTGAACACTGCCAGGGATGGAGCATTCACAGCTTCCCTGGGCAACCCATTCCAGT
>JAOEHX010013821.1:0-41821 GCA_025448015.1 Bolborhynchus lineola
CCACTGCAGAATTCACCTGTATTTGATTGTATTCTGTTAGAAGAGCTGCAGGGCTCTTGGGGGTGATGATTAGTTCTTAATCAAATGGCTGAAAAACTCCCAAGAAGTGATTTGTCTTCTTAGACAACAGATTTTTAAAAATAACCTCGGAGTACATGAAATAAGGCTTAAATGCCATTATGATAAAAGCCACTTAAGCTATCTGATAATCATCCTATGTGTGTTTGCCGTCCACATGTTTACAAGAGGGACGGATCTAGACTTGCTTCAATTACCTTTTCAGCATATTTCTGAATACTGTTAGTACTATGAAAAATGTTATATATGTAAATTGCAAAAGAACCCTGTAAGTGAAAAGGGGAAGTCCATCATCGTTATTGTTTGCCCTTGTCAAAAAAAGCACACCATGTTAAAGTAGATAATTGACTTTTTAAAATTAGAGGTGAAGGAAGACCATTTTGTACGCCACCACTATATTTTATCTAGAAGGAAATGCTAATTCACTAATTCAGAACAGGTACCCTTATTCAGCCTCAGTGTTATTCACTATTCAGTAATGCTGATGAGTTCTCATCTCTAAAGATCAAACCTTCAGGTGAGTTGATCACCTGGAAAGTGTTCTCAAGATGTATTCTTACCCCTAACTATCATTATAGGTCTGCCTAGATTAACTTTTAATCAAGATTCTGGTCTTCATGCTGATGAAGAAGGAAGATCTTGTACGGTAGTCATTTCTCTCCTAGGGGGTCTGGATTTAATACTAAGTTTGGCTGCAAGCTTTCAGTGTCACTCTGAAGCACTCAGTGTATTTCCTTGTTCTTTAGTGTCATTAATAACTCTTTACTGCCATTTATTGAAGAGTCAGTGGGATTAATTCAGGTGCAGAGAATCTCATGGTGGCTTTCAGAGACCTCTGTTAGTTGGCAATAGGGAGAGTTATGTTAAGGAGACTTATAAGTCTTATGCAGTAAGTACAAGCTGGTAAAACCTGCTGCTTCATCCCCAAAAGAAAGACACCTACAGTGTAAACCTATCTGAACACTAACAAACAGGCTTCTTTTCTACCTTATTATGCTTGAATATGCTTTGTCAAATTAAAACCAACCAAAGTTTAACCCACTTAAGTTCTGAAAAAGTCACTATATGAGGTCAGCATATACCTTAGACATCCACAGTCAGGCATTATTCTTGTTTGCAGAACTGTAAATCTAGATTATATTCTCAGAGGAGGCAGAAAAGTTTGCTGACTCATAGTATTTTTAGAATCTTATATCTAGTGCCTTCAAAATATCAGAGTGATGGGATATGAACTGCAGTCAGAGTAATCAAGGTGGTTCTAGTTTACTTGAACATTCCTTAGCAGGCAGGCATATTTAAATGATAATACTCCATGTAAGATCAGATATTTCATTTCATAGTGAAATGAATACTGCTTTTTTTCAGTTCACAGTATCTGAAATCTTATGCTGCAGCCATTAGAGAAGCATCCCTGTAGCGTAAAGCTGAGAATATGTGTTGCATGCCCACAGAGTGGCATGAAGAGTGGGTAAGATGCAAAGTCTGCTGGGATAGCCTTGGGGAGTATGAGAGATGGAGGGAAGCTGGTGTGTTTTGTCCATAATACCTGCTAGGAAGGGTCCTGCCTATCCCCAACACTGTGCTGGGGAAGGTTTCTAACACAGCCATGCCGTTGAGCATGTTAACAGTTAAGTGGCATGGGCAGCAGCGGTGTAGTGCTAGAGTTCACCCTGTTGCCCCATTTTATTTAGCTGCATAGAAGCAGCTTTTTCAACCAATGCTTTAGTGATGTGTCCATCTGAATAAGACAATGGCTACATTCTTCTATCCTTCACATTTATTTGTAGGCAAATATATAGGGTATCTTTAGCTGAGGTGTTTGGGCAAGAGCTAGTGTACAAAGTCCTAGAGTGCTAAGAGAGGAAATAAAATGATGAAAATTACAGTGAATCAGGTAGGCCGAAGCTAAAATTTTGTCTCTAAAAATCTAGAAAAAAAGTTATTAAACAGTGGTGTGTCTTATGCTTACAAAGATTCATGATTCTCATTCTTCAGAAGAGTAAATCCTATCAATAGCATCTTTACATTCATAAAGAAGCTCATATGTAGGCATCTTCCATCACACTCTTTGGTTTGTACAGGACATAGAACTGGTCATGATGGTTCATTCACCATCTCTTTGACAATGAGATTCTACTTTCAGCTGAAATTGTCCTATCTGCATGAGGTAAACAGCATCAGTGGACTAAGTCAGTTGTACTGGCTTCTTCAAAAACCTTATTCCTATACCAGCAGACACTGACTCAGCTTAATTTGTTGTGTATTATCAAACTACTTAACAAACTACTATGTAACTTATTGCCAGCTTTCCAAGATAAACAATATGCTACCATTATGAGCACTAATATGGAAACGAGATATATGTGCATTAATAAATGCAGGGATAATGGAAGTCGAAAGTTGTATTGATTTTTCATCAATTTTTAATAATGCTATCAGAATCTGCAAAAACTACTTCTGAATCATTTTAGGCTTTTCTGCAATTTAGGGTGTGTTAATTTTCAGTCAACATGTCTCTTGGCTTTTCTTGAGTATTATATATTCAACCTTGTCATCATCATCAGGATAAACAAGTAACCCAATTCAGCTTGGTGTTCACCTTTCACCCATGTAAAATTTCAAAAGAAGACTCATTGTTTTTGCATGTGTTGAAACCCTGTAATTATGAAGAAATTCAGTAGCAAATTACTTCCATGGCTTTTCCTCTCTATTCTCAGCAGTTGAAAGCATTCTTTCAAGAGACATTAAATAGTCTCAATTTCCCTGTTCTTCTCAGAATACCATACTAATGAAAATATACACTAGAAATTTTCCAGAGAGAAACAAAACTGGTCAAGTCAGTGGAACTAAATCATTGTCGGTCATCAGTTACAACTTGATGCGCATTCTTCTTATTGCTCAACACGTCATTAAAATTGGAAAGGTACATACTGGGGAATATCTCACAGCTTTGAAGAAGTTCCTGTGTGCACAAAGTATAACCATCTAGTACAATAATTTTTCTAGGTTCCTAGAGCTAGTCATAGACTGCAGTCACTGTCAAAGTATGGGGAAATAAAGGGAAAAATAAAGGATGAAATTATAGAACATGTCAATATATGACCTGTGAAATAAGTGGTATGATAGAAAGCTAGCAGCTTGATGTCAGCCCTTACCATATTTTATCAACCACCAAAAGAAATTGACATAAATCAAAATTGATAGGTTAGGAATTGTCATCGTTGTTGGGTACACTTTTTGCAACATGGCTGTTTCTGCAATGTATGTAGAAAAGGCTGTTGTTCACCCTCTCAGACCACAGCAGCTAAATCATGTAGTGGACTTGTGATATTTGTCATCTGGCTGAGCCTCAAGTAGCAAACTTGTGAATGCATAATCAGGAAGGCATTTTGGAAAGCTTCTTTTATTTGCGACGTTTTCCTATGTGTGCAGCTCTGAAGATGAAAGACAAACTGACAGTATTTTAAATGATGAGATAATAAAAAACAACCTTTATTTTCCCAGCGCATTTTTGGTAAATTTGTCTGAATACCATAAATTGTGTATCTAAGGAACAGGCTTCGAGCAATTCCTTTGAGTTCCTTCTTTGTTAATAGCAACCTATTTTCATTGGCAGGATAAAAGCGACTTAGACAAATGCTGGAATGCTGGGATGACAGCTGATGTTCCTCTTTTCATAAATCCATGATTTCAAGCCATTTTACAGTGAGACAGTCAGAATTAATCTAGAGTCTGACATTGACAGTGACTTGGTTAGACCTGGAAGTACTGTGTAGGAGACTTTGTATTAGGATTCTCTATATGAATCTGACATAACTGCTTTGAAGCCGAATAAATAACAGTAGAAGAGAGAAATTGCATAAACAAGGTTTATTGCACCTTATTGAACAGACTTTCTATCATATTTCGTTAATATTACTCTATTACCTTACCCTTTGCTTACCTACAGTTTTTAACAAAGTTGGGCTTTGTTTTAGCTAACACAGCTGAAGATTCTTGTTTGACTGCTGCCAAAAAGGACTGTTTTAGAGCAAGACATGTTTTAAGTAATTGCTTTGTCATGAGGTATAATAATGGGATTATGGAATACAGGTAACTCGTACTCATGCTGAGTTTATGTGCCCTAGCATTTGAACTGTCTATAAAAACATGAGCAGCAGGAATACTTGGGTTAATCTCTGTTCTCATTCCTTTCATTTCTTCGCAATTGGCTATATTGTTTTCATATACACTGAAAAAGAGTGTAATTTCAGGAATTCCAGCTGACCCAGTGGCATACCAAAAGCAGATATTCTCCAGCTTCCCAAAGGGGGTGAAGTATTCTCATTGTAACGCTGACACCAGAGAGGCACTCTACCAGAAGGTATAATGTTTTGGAAAGTTGTAAGGAAAAGGAAGGTAGAAGAGATCTTTCCTTCCTGAGAAACACTCTGCATAATGCTGATGAAAAAGAAAGAAATAAGTGGGAAATGGGCAAAAGATCCAGTCCAAGGGTTTAACATCCAGAACTGCCTTCCTCTGTAACCTTTCTTTGTGCTACCTGACTTTGGCTCTTGATCTTCACTATATCTCCTGATTCAATCACCCCAGCCCTACTTATATGATGCATACACCACGCCTCTGTCCATGTCATCTTTTTGTGCTGTTCAGAACTATCCTATAGATGGGCATTTTTACTATATTGAAATGAAGCTGCATTCCATCTCTACATGACCTGGAGCTCCAGGAGTTGCTCTCCGTCTGCTGCAGGGAGCGCTGCCGATCTGGGATACTCCCTCATCAATGCTTCAGTGGTGAGAGGGACAACAGCAAACCCGCACTCAGTCTCTGACCCGCTGAGGGACAGGACTGCCAATGAGCTGAGTGAAAAACTCACGGACTCTGGAATAATCTAAGTTTGTTTTTATTTTTCCTTTCAGGATTGTAGACTGTCCCATTGATGGCTAAACTTTAAAGTCTGTGGGTTTGGTCAAGCTATAGGGCAAGTATGGATTTAATAAGGAGGCTTAAGGAGCTTTAAAATTCATCAGCAAGAATAAATGCAAGTTCTGCTCATGTGTTCTCAACCTCTCCATATTCTCCTCTCACATGAAGATTACTTCCACTCTTGCAATAGAACTCAATCATCCCCAGAGATTAGGTTTAGGTTGTGTAGGCTGTAGGCTATGATTTTCTCAATATCTGTACAAAAATGGGCACATAATTCAGTCTTGGTTGGTTGGTTTTCCTTTGTGTCAGGTGTTCTCACTCTTCCCATTCATTTGGTTTGGCTGAGCTCAGATGCATCAAAATCAAATCAGTCACGTGTAGCATTTTCATATTATGAAGTTGCCTAATTTACTTAAGAGAGATGCTGGAATCCAAAAATACATATTTTGGCAAGGCTTAAACCTTAATCTCAAAAGCTACATGCCAATTCAATGTGTATTTTGTGTGCAGATTTATCTGAGAGTGGCTTGGCACTAAATGATTTTCCATTGGCGCTAAAAGAGTCGCTGCATGCCAAGAAAGCAAATATCAAACAGAAATGTGCCAGTATTTCCTGCCAGTCTCACATTTTTGAAACTTTTTCCATCCTCTATGCCATTGATTTCTGATATGCTCCCAGGCTGCCTAGGGAAAGGCTTTTGAGTCTCACCCCAGGATGCTGAAAGTCTTCTAATTTGAATACTAAAAATGTTAAATGAAAAAGGACCCCTCCCCCTCTGGCACCCCCAAGGAAAATCCCAGAATCTTTTCCTGTGAAACACTGGAAGACTTCAAGGGGTTTTCAACCATCCAGAATACACAACAGATGGAAAGTGACACTGGCTCAGAATGGCAGACATTTCTTCCAACTTTTGCACAAACAAGTTGGTAAAGCCTCTCTGCCTCTTTCTGGAGTCTCTCAAGCCATAGACTTCTGATCACACTCCATGATTGATTCCTGTGTCTCCGTTTCCCACAATTGGCTTTTTAACTTTTTTTTTACTCATTCCTACTCTTGAAGCTTTCTCCCAGCTCCTGCCTGCCAAGTTCCACCCCTGAAGCTCCTTCCCTTGAAGGCTCTTTCTTTCATGAGTTGTCCTTATATCATTGACCACTCAGTCCCGTGGCTGAACATTTCTTTGTGCCTGTGTTGCATTCTTTAGCAGTCAGACCAGGAGTTCTCCAGACCTGGAAGCAGATGGCATTGATCAACCTCCCTGTCACTAGATGTCTTGCAGGACACACATCAGTCACAGTGAGATCTTGTTTAACAATATGCCATGTACCGTAACTGCAGTAATAAAAGTATCCAAATTATACTTCTTAGCCAATTCACTGGAGGAAAACAGGAAATGGCATAACCCACAATTTACCATATTTTATAAAGCATGGAGTATTTTGTTTCTGTTTCTAGTTTGTTTGCTAGGCATAATAACATTTTCCACTATTGTTTATAATATCATGCACAAAACTACATTTCTTAGTAACATACTTGGCTTGTCTAACCTCAATGTTCAAACATCTGTCAGGTAGATCCAATATCTCCTAGATTTTGGACATGGTACAACACGGAAAAAGGGAGTGAAAATAAATAAGGCTTTTGCCTTACTAATAAGGATTTTAAAAGATATAAAGTGGCTTTCCCTCTTAAAAATTATTTGGCTAATTGCAATTTTTAAGTTCTCTGCTAGCCAGCAGAGTCTAAGAATGAGATATGAGTTTCTGAAACTGGTTGTGTGATGCAGGTAGCAGCAATGGCTGCTGCCATCATCCCCAAACTCTCTTCTCACCTGATGTTCCTAATGCTGCAGAGAATATAATCAGAAATAACTCAGTTCTCACATGGTGGAGGAAATAGTGTTTAGAAGTAACTTTCATGTAAATAGACAGAGCTCCAGCTCTTGAGAACCTGGAGACAGGCAATAGGAAATGCACAGTTTGTGAAACTCAGTGCAACACAGGAAGGTTAAACAGAGGCTCTGTGTGTGTGTGTGTGTGTGTATCTGCAAGATCATGTGCACACACATTTGAATTTACTAAGAGAAAGAACAAGACAGGAAGGGTGCTGTTGAGCAGGAGCTGGAGAGAATTGTTAAAATTAAAAGAACCCAACCTAATGAAATGATATGTATAAGCCTATGTCAATACTAGGAAAATAATATATGCACAAAAAGTAAAATCAGGCTTAGGATTCCTTTTGTGTATACGCTTTATAAATTAAAGACAACATTCTGCTCCTGGATCTGAACTACAGATCTTGATTTCACATGCTCTGCTGGAGCGCAGTCCCACCACACTGGGGGAGACGGTTGCACTTAGGGGTGAGAGTGGCGCTAGTGGTAGTAGGGAAATGTTGTGCTGCATGTGGGAGAGAAATGTGGCCCTAAATCCAGGTTGTTGCAGAGTTCTTCTCAGGTCATGGTCCTAAGATGGGGTCAAGTACAGTCCATGCATTCTTGGAGCTGGAGTTTTTTCCCACATCAGGCCTTTCTGTTTTGGGGGGTACATGGCCAGATGCCATGTTTTGGGGCTGTTTGGGGATGCCAAAGTGCATCACTGGGACTCCTAAAGGGCTGCAGTCCTTGGCCTCTTAGAGTGATCACATACTGCTGGAACACTTAAAGACTCTGTGCTCAGCAAAGTCTGTGAAAATAAGGCAATAAATAAAATAAAATGAAATAAAATAAAATAAAATGAAATAAAATAAAATAAACCCCAGTTCACTATTTTTACAAGCTGCTGGAGTGAGAAATGTGGGAAATCTTTCCACTACAACAGTCATATCCTTTTAATCCACGCCCCTGAAAGAGGGCAAACTGAAAGACTGAAAGACTCTTTTGACCCCTCTGTTCCTTGATGACTTACATTTAAAATTTCACTCCAAATGCTATCCAAGTACAAATTAGTGCTGGTGAATTAATTTGCCTTCCTTCACTGTCTTTGCTGGGGACCTCCATCATTAAAATTCAGGCATCATAAAGCTACTCTGGTTCAAATAGTTACTGTAAAAATTCAAAACTGCTGTAAGCTATGTTTTATGTACCGTGATTGCTCAGCCGTGCCCAGAGGTGGAGCAAAGACCTTCCGTGAAAGGCCAGGTCTCAACCATTAATATTATTATTATTTTAAAACTATGTAGTATGGATTAACAGCATGGAAAAAAACCAACAACTCCAACCATAAAAAAAGAACCTATGTGCACTCACTGAGAAAACTGAGCAGCAAAATCCCTGGCACCCTGGGTGGTGTCACTGCAGCCTACCTGTGCAAGGAAGCTCTGGAGCTGTGGTCTCAGGAAGACCTTTTCTCTCCTGTCATGTGCTAGGTTGTCACTATGGGGTTCAGAATGTAGATGAGGCCAAAATATCAGTTAGCTTGAGCTGTATCAGCTCAGAGGTTGTAGCAACTTATCCACAATGAAAGATAATGCTGCTGACTGCACCTATGAGAAAGACTTAGTGCAAGTTTCTTTCCTGAAGGTAGGTCAAAGAAGAAAAACAGTGAGGAAACAAAGACAGCTTAATCCATTGATAAACAATGTGTGCACTTCTTTCCAGTGAGTGCAACAAACTGATCAGGCAGACATCAAGCTTTTCCCTGACATGATGCTATGGTAAAGGGAAGAAGAAATATGTGTTGTTTTTCTCTAAACAACAACAACAACAAAAAACAACCCCAAACTTGATATTTGGTATAAAAATTGCAGGAAAACAATTGTGCTGGTTTATGTTCCATTGGAATAAGTCACTAGTTGCTACCCAGCCAGTTAGTATAATTGGGTACACTGCAACTTATGGAATGTCTCTGGTGCCAACCTCTGTCCTGTAATTTATTAGCCTCAAGTTGCTGCCACAACATATAACTCATTAAAATTAAAGATCTTTGTAACGGTAATGGAGAAAAAGTCCGCATGCTTATGAGTAGTAAAAGTTTTGGAAGCCTTTATTCAACGGACTGAGATGAAGAAAAGTCATGGTGCCAAGGATGGAGCAGAAAGCAAAAACCCCATCTTGCCTTGTTGCTGGACCTGGTTGCTGTGTGAGGGCCAATATTTTGGTCCCAGTCAGCATTTGGGTCTCACAAACAGTAAATTCAGGCTTTGGAGCCCAAAAAGACTCAAGTAGACATTTACCATAGTGCTCTTGGGTGTAAATTATTTTCACATCAGAATAGTCTCAGTGATACAAACAGCTGTAGGTAGCCTCTGCCATGGTTTTCAATGTTTATATATGAATCAGATGGGTGAATCCTCTATTTCCAGTCAAACAATCTGTGTTGTGGTGCTAGAATGGACCTATAAATAGCATCATAGAAAGGGATTTTATTTGGGCAGGTGCTGAGGACCAGATATAGTGCATGGGTGGAGCTGAGAAACGTATCTCATCCACACTCCTTTGAACACTGGGTCCCTGGCAGTCAAGCTGGCCCCAGCTTTCTCATTCTAGCACCCTGTGCCAATTACTGCTCATTAGCAGATTTCTGCTCTCCTCTGTTCAATGCATCTGGGAGGGGAAATAAGAAGGCAGTGCACTGCATGGATAAAGTCCTAATGAGAGGGACTTCAGAGAGAAGCCAGTGTGGTAAGTCCCATGGTCAGCACATGAGACTTCACAATTCTGCTTACAGACAGTCCACAGGAGAGGCTGACCTGGTTACATGCAGATTTTACCTTACTGCAGGCCTGATTTTTCTCCTTTGGGGTCCTGTAAATCTAGAACTGCTGTTTCTGGTAAGAAATTTTGAAGTCAGACACCTTCTTACCAGCACTGACTTGCTGGCAAAATTGTCGCTAGAGCTAGAAGGAAAGACTTTTTGCCAAACCTGGAAGAAAATGAGGGGATGCTGCAGAATGGAGGTGCTACTTAGTAAAAAAAATAAAGAATTCTATAAATTGTCAAGAGTCTGCAGTCACGGGCAGACGTTGTCTATTAACACTTTCTAGTGATGTCCTTGCTATGAAATTTGAAGGGGTAATTTTAAGTGGTTCTTCAACAGTTTCTAGTGAAGTATGAGCTAAGATACTTTCTTTGCTCCTACTCATTAGATTACCATGCAAGTGCTCTGAACTTGAGTGTTTGTATTAATTGGCACTGTGAACTCTCACAGTTTTGTCCACTGTGAGTTAGCTTCTGAGCTCAGAGCAGGAGGAAAAAGAGCCTCAGGTCAGCCGCTGCTCACACTGGTTATATGAGCATTTCCAGAAGAAGGAACCTCTGTCTGCTGTGAGCTTTTCCTGCAGTAGCCTTTTGGAGGCCTATGGGGACTTCTGGACATCTGAAATGCTGTTCAGCACAAACCTCTGCAATAAGACATCAAAAGGAGTTACTGGTACCATAGAAGAAGCACAAACTCACCCACAAATCCACTTCAACACAAAGTCTAGCAGCCATGGAAGTGGTTTATCCTGCTAGATTTGCCCCACAATGCCCATAGGTACCTTTATGCACAATTCCTTTGACTCTGTTATGGTGGTGGTGAGAAACAGCTGGGTTGATGGCAATACATCAATCTGCCTGGATTTACTCCAGTATTTTCATGAGTAAGCAGGGAAAGATTCAGGTCTCTACTAATTTGCTTGTATATGCCATTTTATGGGGGCAGCTGCTAAAGTGAGATTCTTCACAAGTCTGGAATCTCAAAAGCCTGAGAGAATGGAGCAATATTTCATATGGAATCAAGAAGCTGTGGAGTCAGAAATTCACACGCAGAGTTGAAAGCGCTTTCCCAATATCGCAACTAATAAACAGAAGAGCGAGCAGGACATCATGACCATGCTAAACCAGGTGCTGATAGGAAACAGTATAAATTGCCCTTCAGATTTCCATAGCAAAAAATAGAGGTTTATATTATAAATCAATTCTTTATTAAATGACACCGCCTTGTGTGGTCATGTGAAATATTATTAGTGTGCCTGTTAATCTTGTGGGGATTGTTTCTGTTTAGGTGTATTTGCGTTATGATCGAGATAGAAGATGTAGTTTGGAATTAGGGTCCCAGTGAGCAAGGGGATGTATCAACAAGCAAAAACTCTGTTTATGCTGGATATACCTTGTCAGCTGAAATAGTACTCGACACATTATGTGCTAATGGCACTGCAATCATGCTATCTGGTCCTACTTTAAGTCACTCAGTGAAGTCAGAACATGCTGAAGTTTGTGGACACAAAATGACAATTCAATGTGGTTGAGTGAAAATAGTTTGATAGATGAAAGTTCATATGGGAGCTGCTGTATCTCAGAGGTGTTTAGTCATGTGCTGTACCCTAATGCATGTTGTCTATGTTTTTATTTTGATTGTGTTACTTGACACCTTTCCTACAGCATATGTTTAAATTCAAGCAAGTCCAAGACAAATGCATCCCATTATGCTTGAAGAGGTGAAGCAAGGCCAGTATAAATGCATGGTGTGCTATGAATTATGCTTACACAATAATTTGCCAGTATCTGGATTTAGCTGCTTTATTTGTGGTATGTTTGTAAGCCCATAGTCCAACTTAGAGGCATTGATACATACAACAAAAACATCATTATAATTCAACACAAAAAGGAGAAATATAAACATCTTTAGCTGAATGAGCCTGATACATGGAGTTACAGGGACTTGGGCTCTTATGAGGAAGAAAAAATAGAGATATATATGATTAATTTGGAAAAAAAAAAAGGAAACAATCTGGCACTTTGTATCATATTACACACAAAAAATAAGTCACAAAACTTCAAATAACTTCAAAATATGTGAAATATTTTATTGTGGGAAAGACAAAATCTATTTAGATGTTTCAGGAACTTTGTGTTTGGTCTTTTCTTCAGTAAAATGTTGTTAGCTTTAGCCTGTAGAAAACTTGGAACCCTGTCTGTCTCTGCATAATGATCTCTTATAGAGCGTTGCAGAAAGCCAGAGTGCTTCTATTTTAGTATTTAATGTAAAGACTTTCCTTCCCAGCGGGAAAAAACTCTGATTTCCTAATAAATTTGTCCGATGATCTGAGAACTTGTGGGTGTGTTTGTAGTCACTCGAGTTTACAAGTGCAACAATTTTGTCAGCCAGCCTGGGTGTATGGGAGGTAAAAGACCTTAACCGCCTCACACCTATTCCCATCAAGGAAAGAGAGTGAAAAACTAATTTCCTTATCTCCCTCCAACTTGGCCCATGAAAAAAGATGGAGGTACAAAAGAAGATCTAAAGTATCTGAAAAAGTATTAAGCACTGATGCTGAAAGCTTTTAAATACTTGGTTCTGAGTCACACCAGAAGTGCATGACCAAGCAGATAAGTGACCCCTGAATCTAGGGTACCCTTGTAAATTACAGCTCATTTTTTCTACTTCCCATCTCACAGTATGGGGCAAACCTCCTCCTTTGGCATTTAAATCCTGTTTTTACCTTCCACTGTCCCCATTGGTCGGCATGTCTTTTTGGTTTAAGAACTCAAAACAACAGGAAAACCCTGCCCTACTCACTACCCTTAACCACTTCCTTTCTGTTACCATTTTGCCCTAAAATCAAGCAAAACTGTACGTAGGACATGCTTAAATTCATCAATAGTGGGGTGAAGCCATAGCTCTGTTAAGTATCAGTTTTATTTTATTTTTTTCTTTCTGAATTAGTTCTTCATTCTGATCCCTACTTGGTTAAAAGAGTAATAAAGCCTTTCACTGTGCCAGAGTAGGGACAGCTGTCTGAGTCTTCCTTTTAGTATTATTGGGTATTTTTGCTTGGGTTTTCAGAACAGAAACAGAAGTTTCTCTGATGAGAATGTTAACAAAATGGAGCCCTCCCAATATTTTACACAAACAAGTAGTTGTATTTTTTTGTCAAGAAACAGTGAAAAAGAAGTATCTTAGATGAGAATGGGAAAACTTCAGACCTGGAGTTGTAATTTCTTTCTTCCCTTTTATTCTCCTCTCCGTGAAGGAATCCTGTGACTCCATCATCCATACTGTATCTCAGGGCAAGCAAATGCCATTTCATTGTAGAGATCCCTTCTCTTGAAGCATCATGATGTGCAAAGACCAGAGGTTTCTGCTTGATCCACAGGAGCACCTTGAGACTCAGGGGCATCTCTGGAGAAGCACCGTGTCTGTATCAGACTGAAGTCTTAGTGTTCACGTGTATAAAGTTCTTCAATATAAAAAGTAATTCTCTGACAAACAGAAACCTCATTTGAAATTTTTAACTCTAAATCCTAACTTGTAATGAAAAGGTTTTAGGACAGAGGATTTTTACCTG
The DNA here is from genome assembly GCA_025448015.1 of Bolborhynchus lineola. NCBI lineage: Eukaryota > Metazoa > Chordata > Aves > Psittaciformes > Psittacidae > Bolborhynchus > Bolborhynchus lineola. Next base: position 13,274 of record JAOEHX010013821.1, read on the forward strand.
TCCTATCCATTTTGGAATATGTGTGTGATTGCAAACCAGCTTTCTGCAGTGATAAACACTGGATCTGCCCTCCACCTGGCTACCCATTGCAACATTTATTTTTGGCTGGCTTTTTTTTTTGTTTATTTGTTTGTTTTTTTTTTTTTCTGACAAATGAGGCCATGATACTAAATATTCTATTTTGTGCCATCTGTCTTCTATCTGGAAAGTATCAGCAATTTGGGTATAAAGTACACATTCCCTTTAAAGTCAATCAACCTTAGGCCCCTATGCCCCTCGATGGGAAGCTCTGCCTCCCCTCCAGCCATTTATTCTTGCTCTTTCCTTTGCTTTGATTTACCAGGAGATCATCTTGTTATTCAACAGAATTCATCCTGGAAAGCAGGATTACTTTTTGATCAGAGCGGTGACTCTCCACCACAGAAACACATGGCTGAAGGTGGACATAAGGATGAAACTTCTGCTTTAACAGTAGCACTCAGGCGAGCTTTAGCAGACTGCAATGCTGGTTAGGGCAGTCCAGGCAGATGATGCTTGATTGTTGCATTTAACATTAACACACAAGTGTTTTGCACTGCTGTGCAGCTGTAATATGGCTGAACTCCTCACGCAACCTCTCTTCCCTTTTTGACAATCTTTCCTTCCAGCCCATGTGTGCTGTTTATATAGGATGAAATAGGATTTAAAAGGGATTTGGGCTGGTCTTCTGTGATGACATATTTCCTGACATGTTTCCAAGCTCAGTCCTACAATACCCACTGCAGGAAGGTCTGTACACCAAGATTTATTAGGAAACAGAGGCTTGTAAGGGGTTGTCATGAGAGATTACTGTCATTATCTGTGGCAATGTTGAAGATCTAAGGCAGCCTTTCTGTAACAAACAAGAGTTTTGTAAAATGTCCTGCATTTGAAGCTATGTCTGGATATGGAGGGAGAAAGTTTGAAAATCCAGACACTGATTTTAATATACTTTTCAGATTAGAAGTCCAATAAGAGCACACACAAGTTTAAAGAACAGTGAAAGATAGATCTGATATTTATGTTTCACATTCTAAAAGGAGTTGTAAAATGTTATTTCACAAGGAAAGAAAAAACATTAATCACTTTGGCATGATACAGACAGTAATTATATGCTAGCTATGCAAGATAATTATAACTACACCAGGGAAAAGGTCTCTAACAAAGCAATAATAACTGGTGCTCTGTTTTTCAGCTGCCCATCTCCACAAAACAGAGCAGAAAGTACAAATACTGCTGTCCAGTTAACTGCTTTTGGTGTGGAAAGTGGCAAGACCTCACTGAGAAAGGGACAGAAAACAAACAGTGATGTCCAACTGGAGCAAGCCATCCCGTTTTATGCCAAAACTGCTGAATTTTAGAGCATTATAGAAAACAATAGGTTTCAAGGCTGCAGAGTCAGGTCTCAGGAGCACACTGTCAAGCTATTTTTCAGTCATGAAGAGTATTCATAGCCTTTTTTAAGGAAGGCAAGCTGAAATTCAGGAGCACAATTTGCAGATATGAGCGATTGTATGTCAATTCCCCAGGCCTTCAGAACATGGGGGCTTAAAATGCATCCCTAAGGCTGTGGTGTAAGGTGTCCTCTATAAGACTTAGGCATTCGACAGAACTTCCATGAAGCCTGGCCAAAGAATCCCTGTGATGCTGCAGGAATTTCTGGCACAAGCATCTCCCCACAAAATGGCTTTTCAGCTCCCTGGTCATCTAAAAGTTGAAATTCTTTTTTACTGAATTTACAAGGTCAACAGCTCTTCTGCCATGTGCTACTTTACAGCCATTTAACAGGACACCACTGGCTAAAATTAAGTAAGTAACTTAAGAAAGTACAGTTCTTAGCAGCTTCTCAAGGGCTGGATCCACCCTGGGAGCCCTCACCTGCCTCTTCCCCTCTAGGTCTTGCTTAGGGTGTGCCCTAAACCTGAATAGTAATAAATGTGGTTACTGCTGTCAAGTTCTCTGTGAACAAACAGTAATAGCAGTGGACAATTTTAACTGTACATTAGAATGGAAGCTATTAGCAGAATTCAGTAACTGTTAAACTATTCAAGCTGCTTCACTATGTGCTGACCTGAATACATTTCTTACTAGGCAATTAAAATTCTGCTGCAGAAATGCTGGCTTTCAAGTACACCACTTTACCAAGATTTTTATTTGACACATCATGTATGTAAAGTACAAATGAAACTCCTTTATATAGAAGCCTTTGTAAGGCCATTCCAAATAAATACTATATAACGTAAGTGTTAGACATTTTCAGTTGAGGAATATTATCAGTTCCACAGCTGAATGAATCTTGCAGATAAATTGTAATTATCTGGATTTATACTACCAAGCTGGGTTGGCTTGCTCTGCTGTTTCTTCTTGGTTTTCCACTATGTTAAGAATCTTGGTTTCCAGAAATATTGGAAGAAGTAAAAAAGTCTTGAAAATTCCCATATGAATCAAAATTTCTAAGAAGATCTGCAGTGGACACATCTCCATGGACATGGTTAAATCTCTCTGAAGTCTCTGCTCCTGAACAGGACATCTGATCTAGGACAGTTTATTTTGCCATACATTTCTGGTCCTGATGGTACTGGGTATTTTTCTTAAGTTACTAAACCTTAAGTTCTACAGCAGATTTTCAGCTTATAGTTTAGAGTGATAAACTCTCCCAGTCCTGTTGTTCGCCAAGATAAAACTAAAAATGCTTTACTTGAAGTTGCAGAAGTTTGAAGACCAGCTAAAAATCCTAAAGGTATTTATCTTTAAATCATAGATTAATCCATTTTTTTGCTTCATCTATGAATATTTGAGAGCTGGAGGTTGACAATACAGCCTAAGCTATCAGTTTCTCACAACACGGATTGCAGAGAGAGCCCGCGGGTGCAAACTAAGCTAAAGATAGTTTGGAAACAGACCATGATTTAAGATATAATTACATCAAGGGTTCTGCATATAGTGGTTGCTGAGCTTGGGAAGTGGTTTTTACCCCTTGAGAATAAATGTCCCCAGGGTTTCCCTGGGGCTCTGTGAGCCCATGAAGATCATGTGGAAATCTGGGGACAGCAGCACTGCCTACCTTGTGTGATTTGGATCTGGTCAGTGTCTGAAGCATTTCTTAGTTCTCCATAGTATCAATCATTGCAGTGACAGAAACTGCCTTTCAGTAATTCCTGGTGGATGAAAAACTTTTCTATTTTTCATTTTTAAAGATACTCCTCTTCCTATGGTTATTTTGATTAATGAGTGAGAAATGGTGGTAGACACATCTACTGTGGAGTTTAATAGTACCATTTACAGGTTCTGGAACAACGATATATTTGCATTCAAAATACTTTGTTATGTTAACGTGCCATGTTACCTTTCTTTCACTGTTGTATTCAGCCTTTCTTTCCCTTTATCTCTCAGTGTTTTTCGCAACCTATAAATTGCCTTAAGTAAGGCTTTGATCTTGCAAATGTGTGCAGACTACTTACCTACCATGACCCATCCTTTTACATGCAATAAGACTATTACAGCATGCAGAAATTCTTGCCTAAGTGTTTGCTGATTAATGTTTTAGTTTTGCCTTAGGGAAAGGACGGTGCCTCAGTATGTCTTTAGAAGATGACCAGTGCATTTGGATCCAGTTCTTGATTCTGTGTGCTAGCTACATATGCACAAGGTTGAAATCAGGAATAGCACACTAATGATAAAATATTTAACCAACTACCTGGTGCATAGATATTCCGAAGTACATTTTTTTATTAACTTTAATAGACATTTTGTGTAATCATGGAATAAGCCTGATGTTTGCATGAACAATATTAAGCATCAGCATATACCCAATAAATAGTTAAGTTGGCCATTAAAGTGGAAAGTATAGATTCTTCTGATGGACTTTACATAGATTTGATTTATTGTGAGTAAACAGCCACTGTTTCTTTTCATATCTTTCCTTTCCTTGCAAATGTACAAAGTTTTCTTTGCCTTTTTTAATAAGGTTCACCATTTCCACTGTTGATGGTTCACCTCTGACATAGGGTCCCTGAATGTAGTTCACAAGTTCCCTTATCTTTCTTTGTCCTTTCTGTTACAACTGGTGACACCCCCCGGGAAAGACCATTAGCAGCCAAAAGTCTGAGAAAGATGTGTATTTGCTTGGTGCACTTTTGCTAGCAAACAGCAACTGAAATTATATGTGTCCTTTGATACTTTATCTTTTCCAAAGGACTGAATTAAAAAAGGCACTCCTGCTACTTAAAGCTATGCAACAGGTATCATGTACTTTGAAGGAGGAACTATCTCTGCACATATATGTTCTCCCTATGCATGCCATGTATGCTATGGCTTTGCTTTGGTGTAGGTAGGCAGAACAGTCAATGCAGCACAAGCCAACAGAGGATGTTATCTGTCAGCTCAGTTATAGCACACCTCTGACAAATACCACATCAATTGGCTTTTGTTAGCTTTTTTGTAAGTGGGCTTCCTCCCTATATGGGAGGTCTGTATACATGTGCTACATGAACCCTGGCCACACTGACCTACGTGGAGCTACTGCACATCTGCCATAAGGCTGATCTATCTTCCATAGACTGATCCATTTATCCAAATAGTAGGAAACCAATCAAAACTACTGCTTTGACAGGGCTCATTGACATCTAGAAACTGTAGACACATCATCAAATTCTTTTTCTTCAGTCGAAGCAAACATCCCATGCAAAATAAGGAGAGATCCCAGGACGTAAGCCTGACCTGCTTCTTTGTACCCACATCAGAGGTGTTGTAGGCACAGAAAAAGCATCTAGTGGGGATGCAATTAATATACATTTGGAACTAATAGCAACAAAACTTTGATGCACAGATTTGTCTTCAGTTCTGTAACTGAATGGAAACCAACCAATCGATCATGGAAATGCCTATGAATAAGTCTAAATTTCCTAAGACAAGGGTTTTTTTTCAGTGTTGCTGCTCTGTGGAGTGGGTTGTGGAAGGGTGGAATAAGAATGATTCAAGACACATCTCCTTTGTTTATTTTGGGTGGATGTGACTTGGAGGGCGAACACAGGTGATGCTGCTGGTGTCTGCTCAGTTAGCTTGAAATGACCATTATTATTTGCTTGAAGAATGGCAGTGCCTGGCCTTCCCTGTCATGGATTAGCACTCCACTGTGCTGCCTACTTCACAGATACTGAAGAAAAGGTTGTTCTTTGCCTCAGGAGCTTCTCCCACAAATGATAGCAGATAGGTGTGAGTTACGTCTCTTATTGATTGAAAGCAATTCCACTCCTTCACCAGCTCTCTCCCACACACATTTGCTGGGGCCATCAAGGTCCTACACACATCATTTTTTGGAAAATGCTCTAAATATGCAAAGTGGTAAAACAAATGAATGTCTTTGCATCCAGGTCATCTCAACTGCGAAAAGCCCTTTGAAAACGTTTGCAAAGGCTGTACACCGAGTGCTGCACACAAGTACAGGCACCCAGTTCATCTTTTCTGGGAGCTGTGGGTGTGAGCAGCAGTTCATGGCACTTCTTGTAGAATTTCAAGGGGGAATATAACAGTCCAAGTATTCATACCAAGAGCTTTGTTTTCAGTTTCACTGCAATAACAATTAGCAACCAGTTGGCTTTTGGCCACTGAAAATTATATAGCCAACTGGCAAAAAGTATCATTTTTTCCTGGCTTTATGCTTGCAAGCTGGGTGGCACAGGAGGATTTGAGGATTTTGTGAGTGCATATAACACTAACCTCTGCAGAATAATGCACTAACTAAAGTCCTTTCTTTGCATAGTCAATGCTAATTGCCAATCAGCTTCACTGACCTTCATCAACACCAGTCTTTGTTAAATGGTGACATTTGTCAGTGTCTTCCCTTATTTTTGCTTGTTTTTTTTTTTCATTCCTTACATATATGCCCCAAACTCTTCTTGATTTGAGAAAAAAGGTTACAAATATGCTGGAAACCTCCCGCACCATGGTACATTTTAACTGCTGAGCAGGATCTGTTCATGATACTCATGACTAGTGCTCCAGAAGATGCACAGATAGCTCACTGGACCCCACAGCAGCCCTATAATGACTATACAGAGCTAAAAAGTGCTCATAGCTGGGTACTTCCCCCCTCTCCAGGACTACTAGATCCCCAGAGAAGATGCTTTGATTGCAGCTGTCTCCTTTTGCAGTTGTACCTGTTTGTCTAGATTTCTCTTCCCTAAGGCAAAGCTGCCTCATTAGCAAGCTGGCAGGTTTCGATCAATCATCCTCAGTTCCAGCCTAAAAGCTGAAAACCTATAAGAAGCAAATAGTGGTTTACAACATTATAATTGCAAATATTTCTTCTTTGTTTTCATCTCAAGGAAGAGAAGTTTGGAATGAAAGGAGAGCAGAGGCTTGCCAATGCATGAAGTTTTATGGGCTTATATCCCAAAATTAGAGGATCTAAAGCAGTCAGTTAGGAGCTACATCAGTGTTTTGAATACTGCTTAAAACCAGAGCAATTTCCAAATAGAAAATAATTACTTTCTTTGTAAATAACTAGTACAAGAATAGTTAATACTATATTTGCTGTAAGTAACATCCCTGTAAAATGTCTTCAGTGACAGAAATGAATATGGTGTGATATCCATACCTTAGGAGAAGTGTGATCATTTGTATATGAAACTAAAGTACAGTCAAAAAATAGTTAAATCAAACACTTGTAAATGAAGCAAGTCAGGTTCCCCATGACCTTTTAAATATTTTTCAACTTTTTCTATTCACTTAACCATAAATATACAATAGCTCAGAACCAGTTTCAAGCAGCCTCTGACACAGACTGCAGCTCCCCCGCTTTTGTCTTTTCTTTTTTCCTTTGAATTCCCCCGCTCACATATTCAAGTACCATAGAATTTCAGCTGTCCTTTTCCTCCTCCTATTGAGTATGGATACAATTTTTGCAGTTCGAACCCAAAACTTCTAAGTAAAACTTCAGAATGCTCAAGTTCATTACTTCAAACAATCTTACTCATAGAGCAGCTTTTTGAGGCACAGCTTATACCTTTTCAAGATGAATATAGCCTTAAGCACTAGGAAAATTAGGTACTAAATCCAGCAAGTACTTTGTAGGCACCAGAATAAAAATGCTGATTTTTCAGTGCAGTGAGAATTTGTAACTACCATTACCTCAGTCAGTTTGTAACAGAAGCCTGAAGCTGCATTTTTGTTTTGATGGAATACAGGTTGGTATCTTGATGTAGCAAAGCATATTTAAACTATTTAAAACCAAGACTATTTTAATACTGAGATATCAAGATAGCTAACTGGTTAGCAGTAACCTTGTGAAAATACACCAGTATCTGCAGCAAGGGCATATGTGGTAAGGTCAGGATGAGAACTCAAATCCCCTGAGGCAGTAAATGAGGCTACTTGCCATCAAATCAAGGTAAAAATTGTGTGCTTTTGTCACCAGCCCTTGAGAAGAAGCTTTTCAAACTGCCAAGCCAAATCTTCCCCAAACAAGCAACAGGTTAGGTTCAGAGGAACAGAAATTATCTTCATTTAAATCTCTGCTAGCTTCAATAACCTCAGAATAACTCAGCTTGCATTCTGGGCTCGCTTTTCTGCAAGGGGGCAAGGTTGCAAATAGTATAAATTAAAAGTGGTAAAAATATTTATTGGCAACCTAAGTTTTTAGGAGTACAATTTTATATGTCTCTGTTTGCATAGCTTCAGCATAAATGGGGTAATATTAATACCACAAGAAGGTCTGTTTACACGCTGCTCCAAGAATTTCTTGGAAAGGAAAAAACCCTTGCCTTTGCCATTATTCTTTATGGGCACAAATCCTGGTTAGCTTAAAAAATATTAAGTCTCTTTTCATGTTTATGAGAATCTATTTTTTTTGATCTCAGAAAGAAAAGATAATTATTTGGAATATCTGATAAAGCTCCTTATTAGGACGATAGCTATTTTTTGTCTATAAAGCACATCTTACCTGAGATTGCTTTGCTGTGGAGGAACATCACTTATCACATGTTACTATGCTCATAGTGCAGCTGCAGGGCTCCTCTCAGCAGAAAAAAGATGGGATGTCTCCTGTTTGGGCACAAAGCCTTGCATTTGTCCCTGAGTAGCTAGAAACCACCTATACTGCCACAAAAGAAGCTATGAGACCAATAAAGCAATTTCTTTGGGTTCCCAGCAGTCCCAGTTCCTTCACTTACACTAAAAGCTGTGCATGCAGCTGTTTCCCTGTATGTGCCTATCCATATTCTGGCAGGGACAGTCCCTGTTTTCCATCTTTGCCCCAGCATCCAGTTTTCCCCGAAAAAGTTCATGTCTTCAGCCAGTCCCATGGCCTGGCAGACTGCAGCACTCCCCATGCCGCTGCCTCCTCTTACCAAGTCTATCACTGGTGTTTCATGCTCTAAGGCAGCTTCCAATTCCATCCCCTTCAGCAACAGCTTAGTTCAAACTAATGTGAAAGTAAGGCAGAGTTATCTGCAAAACTGCTGGTCAGAGTTTTCCTTTCTGTGCAGGACCAGTATACAAAAACATATAACAAAGCAGGGCTGCTGGGTCAGGAAACTGGGTTTTCTTCCCTCTGCTCCAGCATCTGTTCAGAAGTTGAAAGGATGAAAGAAGACAACTTAGTGGTTCTTCTAATAGGCATGGTATTATTGCCTCCCACAATTGCTACCCACTTTCCACACATAAGACTCTTTCTGCTTAGATGGAAAATAAAAATGGTTTGACTTTGCAGAGTGCTGAGAACCCACTTCTCTCACTGATGCATCTAAGCAAGTTTACTGCAGTGCTAATAATTGCATACTGACTGCTTTCAAGCTTCTTCCTTGCCCATTTCACTGACACTAGGAAAAGAAACTTCCTTCAGCATACACAGTCATGCAACCTGGAAATAAAACTGTTCAGTTAAAAGAGGTTAGTACATATTTAGGATAAAAGGTTGTGACAGACCTGAGAGAAAAGACAGAGTAACTGAGAAGAGGAAGAAAACCCTGGGGTGAATGCAGAAAGGAAGATCAAAAGTTTATGTAGCTGGAGAAAATCTGGAGTGGAGAGGATACAACACCAGCAGCTGAAAAACATCAGCTGAGGAAGTGTTTGGAGGAAATGTCTTTGAGATCAGCCTGCTTTGTGTTCATAAAGAGTGTCTACAGTGGGATTACATAGCCTCAGCTAGGTTGTGGTATTGCTCTTGTGCAGATGGAAGCAGAGAAGAAAAGGATGAGAAATTGGGACTGTATTGTCAAAGTAGGTCTGCCGTGAAGCCCCAGCCAACCCCAACTCCACTACTCTTGTCCTTAATGTCCCATGGTGAGTCAGGGAAGAAACACAAATGGCCTAGATACTTTCTTGGCTTTTGGAGTCCCTGTGTAATCGAAATAAGGACAGAGAAAGGGGTGTTAGTTAAGAGATAAAAAATTCCATCTGGCTGGAAACTTGTAAGTGATGCTGCTTTTTGGACTAGATGAGATTTATAAATAGTTGAGATTTCTGAGGAGCTTGGGAGTAATTCAGCCTGTGGGTGGAGAACTGATGCTTTGCTTATGGTCCTCTTTGGCTGTGTCATGGCCAAGAAGTGGGATGCTTGTGGCCAACACTGCAAGGGTTGGGCTGATGGAAACAGGGCAATGCTATTATCCTCCCACTTGCAGATGTCTGGGAGGTGAGGTGATAGGAATCTGAAGCCTCTGAACCACAGGATGATCAAAAGCCTTAAGCTCTGTCTGACCTGGCTGCCAGGACATTTGACGGTGAGAATAGAGCTCACTTGTTTGAGAAATCATGCTGTGTGTCTACCTAGTTCTTTCTGTGTGATAACAACCATTTAATTCATTTTTTTCAGTTGTGAATTTGCACAGCAAAGAGTGAAGTTAACTTGTCATTAGTCATACCCAAACAAACCACAGTGTTTTCTGTTGGACACAAGAATGGAAGTATCTATGATGCATACAGGTTTGTCTTAATGTGATTTGCATGGATTTTTCTTAGCAATTGTGAAGAAAAGGTAACTCTGTTTTGTTTTGGTCAACAAATCAACGGCCTTGATATTTGGAAATAATATATATTCGACCACACAAACTAATAAGGCACCAGTGTTTTAGCAGACATTATAAAACATAAAATTAGATGGAAAATTGCCTTAAGCCCCTGTAAATTAAAATTGCCCTTTTTATAGCAAAAATGAGCCTTATATAGCAACAAACAATTTTGTGATCTTCATTTAACTAGCCAATTTCATATGGCAAACAGTATTTATTCATCCTGCTTCAGTGACCTAACCAGCAATTTACAATGTGATGCCTTGCATATTTTCACAGCATTGTAAAAAAATGAGGTTCTGTAGATTTATTTGATCCCTGCTGAAAAATGATTTTTTTACCTCCTTCTGACCAGTGTAAACTGGAAATTGTTCTTAATGTAATTCTCTTGCTTACCATCCACTCATTAATCAGGAAAGTAATTAGAGCCAGTTTGCTTTCTCTAATTTGAAAAAGTGAAAGTAACATATGTTGACAGTTAATTTGGGTTTTTTTTTCTGTTAACAAGCACACAAGTTTTTATAATGAAATAATATTTGATACTGATACAGAAGAACATGGGCTAATAAATTGCAACAGGCTGGGAAAATGCAGTATGTTAATCACTATGGGAATAATAACATAGATCATTTAGTGCTCTAGTTTTTCTGTTGACAATTTTCCATTTTAGCTATTTTTATACGGTCTTACAGTGACTTGGATTTGGAACTTCTCAAGCACACGTCAATGCAAGTTTTCAGCGTTTTGCAAGTTTGTACAGGCCCAGTGCAATTTCTGAGACCGAGTTACAAGAATAATATTATGCATCTAGGCTCCATGTCAAAAACTTCTGTTGTCTAGGCTTTTAAAAAATGTCAATATGCATAAAAGGGTGCCAGCTGACAGCCTGCAAGGCTCGCTGTTAAAGCCCAAGCTAAGCCCACCCAGATCATTTGCAGCCTTTGTGCTGCTCTGTCATTGAGGCAGATGATTGGCAGTGGCAGTACAAGCATCCCCATCTGAGCCACCTGCGAGCTGGAGACCGAGCTTTATGCAGCCAGGTGAAAGTTTGGTTGTAGTTCGGGTGTCCCAACATGTGAAGTCTTCAGTCTAGTAAAAGCAAGTGACCTCAGCAGTGGTGAATTCACCCAGGGAAAGCAGCAGTCCTTCTGGAGATCTCAAGAGCTGAATTATGCACTCCATGCACAGTGCCTGCCAATGCCCACATGCTTTAACTGCACCCAGACAGAAAACATAAACCAGTACAGGAGGGAAGGAAATATTTTGATATTCACATTGGTTTTTAGCACAAATTCTGTGTACCTCATATCTCTGTTTTGATGCACTATGTTACACAGCCAAGAGGTAGAGTTGGAAAAAGCAGAGGCACTGAGTGCACCAGCTTCTAGGCTGCTTTATTAATAATTACCTTTTCCCAAAAGGCATTTGTTGAATCCTTTGGCCATCAGCTTATTTAAACTTTCAGGTATTTACACTAAAATTACTGCTCCCTGTTGGTCCTGTGTGAGAAAAGCTGTCCCACCCCAGAAATGGCCACTGAGCTGAGCTGTTGCCCTCTGTTACAACAGCTCTCTGTTCAGCTGGGTGTGAGAGTAGGGTGAATGCAGGCAGGTCCTGTGTTTTGAAGTGATTCTGTAAACCGAGCCAACCTTTGTCCTCCTGCCCATAACATGTGGGGTAATGTGCATGTGGAAGGGACCCCCATGGCCAGGCTTGCTCCTCTCTTGTGCTAAGCACTCATGCTCATTGCTCTGACACATTGTAGAAGTTGGCCCCACTGAAGTAAAAAAGGCAGACTGAACAAAAGTTCTCCACACAAGTATTTTCCAAGGAAAGAGGGAAGTTTTTATGGAGAAATCCATCCCATCTGCAAGTGCTTAAGGTTCTGTTTTTAAATGAATGGCTGAAAAGAGACATTTCAGATGTGGGATAGCTAAGGTGTTCATGGCAGTCTTCTTCCTGGACACACGAGGATGGAGTTATCAAGATGTTACCAATTTAATTATGGAATTAATCATTCAGCAGAGGTCTTGAATGGTGTCAAGGCATTACCAAGTTAAATTATGAAGTTATGGTGTGGTTTACACATCCAGCTTTCAGAAAATACTCCTTCAACAGCAGGATTCCACCTGGCAAAGTGATATGCTACTACATGAGTGGTATTGATGTTATTGCGGGTTGGGTGGTGGGGGGTTAGCTACCAGGAGGAGAGTGAGCCAGGCACCAAGATCTGTTGAGAAGAGTTAGTGAGAATCCTTGAGGATACCCGTATTTCTTGCCATGTGGTCTTGACTGGAATTGATGCAGGGATTCCCCAGCTTTCAAGGTTTGAGGAAGAGAGAAAATACTGTTTATTATATATATATATTTGTATATAAATATTTTCACTTTCATTAATATACAGAAACTTTTAAAAGTTTTGATGGAAAAATATTAAAACCTCCTTCTAAAACTCTTAGGCAAACAAATAATGTTAGCTCTAGCAGAAAATATTTGGGGTTTTATTGAAAACTCCTTTCTGAGCAGCTAATTTTTTTCAATATTTAGCAAGCTAATACCACGTGAGACAAATTTCTATTGGTAATCCAAATTGTCCTCAGTAAAATAGAAGTTATGTTTCAAAAAATATTTTGCAAAATCTGGAAACTTACACTTAAAATCTGTTTTAAAGCAATTGAAACATTCTCATTTATCTTTGTTGTCTTTTTTATATCATTTTTTAGCCTTTGCTGTGAAACTCCTGAACGCAATCTGCTTGGAATTGGCAGTGAAATACGTGCAGAAAAGAGACACTTCCTAGAGAAAGGGAGGGGAAAAAATATCTTTGAATCCAGACTGAAGACTTAATCAGAAAAACGTGGAGGGTTTTTTCCCTCCCGAGTATTTGAACAAGTATAATTTTGACAAGCAGCCACTAGAGGTCAGCTGTGGTTGTAATTTAACAGCGTCCTTTGTATGTTCCCTTTTATCCTATTTTTGTGGCTCTTTTTAAAAAAAAAATAAAAATTAAACTCACAAAATAATTGCTGTAATTTTCTTTTGCAAATAAATCCAAGAGTGTACCAGGTGATGGAAATGATAATTATCAGGGAAAGGTAGTACTCAAACAAGGTATTTCTGCAGAGGTACTTTTCAGCATTACAGTTGAAAGTCTTCAGGGCTCTTTGGTAACAGATGTAACTGTTTGATCAGCTGGCAGATATTAGCATAGATCCATTCACTTCATATAGCTGATACTAGTTCAAACTATAATATGTAACGCCAGTTTACTCTCTGCAAGGATTTAGGACTACTTGAAAGGGGTCTGAATCTGACAAATTTGCAAATTTCAGATACTAACATTCTGCCTTTAATCTTGTTTTCTTTTAGAATTGATGTTTCGAATGGCCAGGGCATGTCTGAATTTTTTCGGGCTTTCAGTTCAACTGAGACAAACTAATCCTTCCTCCTGCATTTCAATGCCCAAGTGATCACTGTTCCACAGAATCCACAAAGTACCCACACTTCCCCACCTCCCTGCCCCTGGAAAGTACCCCTTGCATTTAAAACACTTGCCATTCCAGTCTCTCTGAGCAGAGGAATCAGGCCAGCATTAGGCTTCTGGAGTGCTAGTTAGCTGGTTTTTCATTTTACTGCTTCTGAAGATTCATCTTTTTACTGTACACTGTAATATCGGGTTTGAGTGTGTGTATGGCAGTGAAGCAAGTCAGGAGTTTCTAATGAGCTGACAGTCTTTTCAAAGGCTGGAAGTTCTGTCTCTTCTCTAGTTTTAAAATGTGGATTTTTACTTGGGTGTAGTATCAGGGTGATCACACACTGATGTAGCACTACTGCAGCTGACAGTCGAATTGGGTCCAAACCCTGTAAAATAGTTTTTTAATAGAAGGTATTTTACTCCTGAATTGTTTAGTCTTAACCACAGCAAGACAACGACTCAGGGAGCATTTAATGGCTGCCCCCCTGGGAAAGGCATGCTAGCAGATACTGATTCAATTACATTGGACACTGCTGTGAAACATCTTGCAGACAAAACTGAGATGAATTACTGTACTTAAGACAGTTTACATCACTTACTCATTGCTCAGCTGCATTACTGTGAATCTGCTCCCTGGCAGGTTTCCCAGTTAACTGGGCATGGCAATTATTAGGGTACTGTGAAACACTTGCTTTCCTGCCTGCTCCAGCCAGAGGATTACCTGCAATTGCTGCCTTCATCTGCTTTCTGATGATGGTTGACATATTTGTGTTTCATGGTGTACCCACTTGATGGCTTAGAGGAATAAGTGTTCAGCAGGACAAATACCTGTAATAGCAAAGCTAAGGATGCAGTGGCACCATATGAACTTTCCATTTTGAATGACTGAAGTGTGGAGTGCTGTGAAGAAGGTTTTGGTCCTCTCAAATTGTGCTACTTGGTGTTTGATCAATGCAGATCTCTAATCTCTTCTTCTGTGTCAGTAGGCCAGTGTTGTTTGCATCTCTGCTTCAGCCTCTATCTAATGTTTTATCACCTTTTCTATCTTCAGTTACATTCATTGGCTGGGCTAGAAACCCAACTACATGCAACCATGCATTTATGCAATGCTAGCGCTGAGCACAGGCAAAACTTGCAGCTGCCTTCAAAGGATCCTACCTGAAGAGGGCTTTCCTGAGCTGAGAGTGGAGAGGAGAGTGGGAAAGAGTGGTCTTGTCCTGCTCCAATCAGCTGTGTATAGTGGCAGGGCTGGCCAGCCAAGGAGCCTGATCCAGCATCCCAGAAGTGGGGAAGAGCCACTGACCTGACATTTTGAAGCAAAGCAAGCTCTCACCTGCTGTTTGCTGAAGCAGGACTCTGTGTATATCCTTTTTAGATTAAATTACTCCTATAATCCGCTTGATTTATGGTTCTCTATTTCTTACTTGAATCAAAACTTCTTTATGAAGCCTCAGATGTTGACTTGAAAAAGGGAAACACCAATACAACAACAACCATGAAATGAAAACTTTGCCAGAAGGAACAATCCTGTGCTAGTGTTTTGAGCAAAATACCTAATTTAAGAAGTACAATTAACAGAACAATTGATTTTATGTCTCAAAAGCATGAAGGCAGAACAAAATAAAATGCCTGGGAAAACAGGAGAAAGAAAAGCAATCATTCAAGTTCCTGCCTTCTCTGTGCTCTTGTGTACAATGCTGCATCAAAGGCAAGACAGTAGACTAGGTCCAAGATCCTTTACCTCTTTTATGATACTATTTTTGTGACAAAAATTCAGGTATGAGACTGTGGTGGTGCTTCAAAAATGTATGTAGCATGCTTTTCAGCCACATCCTTGTGATTTGTACATGAGTCTTAGGAAGAAATGGGGCTCTGTTCACTCCACATGTGTAGTTAATGGTATGGTAAAGTCATGGTAAAGTAAGTAGTGCATTATTGCCAGATGGGCAGCTGCAGCTTCACCTGATAAAAGCTCATGGTCTAAGTTGTCTCTAGCCTTGGTTGAAGAGTCTCATCAAAGGGAACCTGACATAATCATGCCAATACCACTGCAGGAAGGGTTGGAAAAGTGCAAGCTAGAGGAAAAAGTAAGATATGTGTGTTCTTTTACCAGACAAATTCGATAGGACCTACTGCATAATCCGTTGCAGTGAATGCTTTTTCATCAACTCCTCTCTGATCTTTTCTGCCACTTTTTTAAAAGCTTCAAGAAGCTGAGCCAGAATTGCTTTCTACTCATACTGTCCCTTCCAAACTCTGCTCTGCTCTGCTTTCCCATTTCCATTTGACACAGCTGTGATGCAAAGTGAAGGGTATCTTGATTTATTTGCCTCAAGAGCAATCACTCAGATGTTCATTATCAAAACAGATGTTCATCCTAGACCTCAAATATCTGTCTTCTGCTTAATTTTATCTCACGCAGAGCCAGTATTATACAGATCTTCAGTATTATACTCATCTTCAGAAGCACAGTCTCAGCAGGCTGATTAAGACATGCTATATTTCCATACTACTTTGTAAGTGTTGAAGCAACAGATAGAAAAGCATCTTGTTTAATTTCCCAGTGAACCTTCCAAGGACAGCTTGGATTTCTCAGTTCAGAGTTCTCCTTTCTTCATTCATTCACTTTTGCTTTTCATTTTGTTCAGAAGAGATGGTGATGGAAGTATAAATACCTGGTACACAGAGAATGAAGTGGGTTTTGTTCAGAGAAATTGAGGACATTGAGGGAGCGACAGTTAATAAAACAGAATTAGACTCCACAAATACAGTTGTTTTATGAAACCGTTTCCAAGCAAAAATTATATGCTCAGCATTTAGTGCTACTGAGTGAAAGAAAGAAGAGCTTGCACAGAGCAATGGCTCATGCAGTCTATCTAATACCTAGGAAAAAACCAGAAGCCTGTATTAAGACAGGTTGCAGGATAATGTCTCGCTGACGATTAGTGGCTGTTACAGTAATACAGATCAGGAGTCTGAACTCATGTTTGAGGAAAGACAGTGATTCAATTTTCTGACAGATAATTCAATTTAAGATGTCCTCATTTTAAAGACTTGACTACTAACTTAGTTCAATTAATGTCTGGTGCTTTTTAGATTATGTATGTGGATGAGTTGTCCACAGGCAACTTTATTATTCTCTTCAGTGGAACAAAGATGAGAACTTCAAACAGCATGCATTGCTAATTACAAGCCATTTTGGTTTTCTCTCTCTAAAATGGAACAGAGAAGGGTGTTTAGGCACTCCTGCTGTTGGTAATGGGTGTGCCAGGTAGTCACAGAGCAGAAGTCATCTCATCTGACATTAACTTCTTACTGTGAAGGTGACTCAGCACTAGCGAAGGTTGCTCAGAGAGGTTGTGGAGTCCCTGTCCTTGGAGGTGTTCAACACCCAAGATATGGGCCTAGGCAACTGATTCTAGGTGGCCCTCTTTGAGCACAGGGATTGAACATGATCATCTCCCGAGGTTCCTTCCAACCTCAAAACTCAGATTCATCAACAAAGATGACCCATGGTAGCTACAATTTAATAGGAGGCCCGGCTCCTTCAAGGAGCAAAACCCAAAGGAAAAGAGGTCTGTAATCTCTCTTCTACCATATAACCTTCTCTATCCTTCTGAAGGAAATTCCTTTATCTCTGCAAATCAGCCCTTCCTTTCATCTTCCTTTATCATATGGGGCTAGACTCACACATTGGTCCAAAGGAAAACACTTCCTTCCTTCTGGCACAGTAAAATGCACAGTGTATGAAGTACAATTTTAAATGGATCCATTTTACTAAATACATTCTTTTCACTTGTGCTGGCTATTTAAGGGGAGTGAATATTAATAGGGTCACAGATTTTGTTGCCACAGAAGAGACATTTAGTGTATAAAACCAGTTGCATCTGGGAGGATTCTTGATAGCCCTCCATTACCACCACAAATATCTGCAGTATTACCACTAGATAGCAGTATGTAGCAAAGAATGTTGTTTCCGCAGATGGCATGAGACACCTGGGTAGCTAAACGCATCACATTCACCCAGACTCCAGGAGCAGGCAGGGAAGAAAAGGCAGAGCGAGAAATCAGAAAAAAATACTTACTCATTCTTTTCAAATCTCAGCTGCTTGTCTCCTGTCACAATTTTTGATTCATAAATATTGAATTACCTGCATCTGTGGAAAAAAACAAATATTCTCAAAAGCAAAACACAAGAAAAAGGTAAAATAAGGACTACTTTGTTCTTTGCTAGATGAGTGCACATGGAGGTATAGAAAGACTTTTCAGAGTACCTCAGCACTTGCCCCAAAGGACACAGGAGAGTTAATGCTAGATACTGTTTCCTACATCAGCTTAGTGAAGGAAAGGGTCACTCCTGGCAGTAGGAGAAGCTGCAAGGGCTGGTGATGGTTGTGTTGGCCCTGCAGGCTGTGATCGTTGCCAACATTGCCACTGTCTTACACCATCACACCCTTACATCTGCTGTATTCCTGCTTTGCTGTTTTGTCTGTGATAATCCATTAAAGCTAAGTCCCTAGTGGAGATAATGGAAGTTTGTTTTGTGGGGTTTTTTTTGTTTGTTTGTTTAGTTTAGTTTAGGGTTTTTTTTTGTTGTTTTTTTTTTTTTTTTTTTTTTTTTTTTAGGAGAACTACAGTGATTTGCAGCAGATGTGCATCTGTCTTAATTTACAGGTGATTAATTGATCTCACCTTGGCTAGGGACCAGGCTAGATTGATTGGTCAAATTTATTTGCATAGTGAAAATTGAGCAGGGATTTGAATTCCAGACTAAGCCAGTCCAGCAAGAGTTCTCAGACAGGGTAACAACTGGTGAACACCAGGACTGGTGAGTTGAAAATCAGGTCTTAAATATAAGGAGAATGAGAGAAAGTGTGGGGCCTGGAGATTGTTATGTTCATCATATTGAGACTGTGTGGATACAATAGCTCCTTGCAAACAAATACATTACTTCATTCTGTTTAATAAGATTTTTAATTATGGCTCAGGAAACATTTTCTCCTATCTCCCCTTACACCAAGTGAACAAGCTGTGGTGGAAAAAATGCAGTTTTTAACACTTACAGCAGGTGCTACAGGATATATATTATCCCAATGTGGATCATATTGTTAATTTCTCTAAGTACCTGAAAACCTGGCAGTGAGACTAGTACTCTTGTCAATGGAGATTTTGCAGATTTTTTGAAGGAGGGGACCACTGAGCTGCTCTGAGCTGGACTCAGAACCATATCGCAGTTTCTGCTCTGTATCTCTGCAAGAACATGTCAAAGCTGTTGCTAGATGCTGTCTTGAAAGATAACTCTCAGTGCCCTGGCCCTGGTAGGAGCTCAGCAAATCATTATGTAAAAGTCTTCCTGTGGTTGCTTGCTGTTTGCAGAGTGACGGAGGACAAAAGAGCTTCTTCCCAAAAGGAACAGTAAGGATGACTTGTGAGGACTCCAGGTTGTAGTAGATGTTACTCAGGAGTGGGCAGAATAGATCCTTCTTCCCTGAGGGCCAGCAAAACTTGTGCGCTGCTAAAGATGCCTTCTGTTTAAAGTAGTAAGGTGGTAGAGGTTAGAGGAAGAGGGTGTATGTGTCCATAGATAGGCCCCATGTGCTCTCCTTGTGTGACAGGTAGGATCCCCCATAGTGGGAAGCCTTGATTAACCTTTTTCTTGAATAGCTCTAAGCTTACTGACACGTGGAGGCAGGGACTGTTCACAGTTCTTAAAGATATCATCCCTTGTTATCAAGGAGACACCTTGGTACTACTTAGATGTTTACATTCTTACTGTGTACAAAGACCTGGGATTTTGTGTCCATACCTTATAGCCATGCTTATAGCGTGTCTGTACAGCTTATACTTTAACCTCTGTGTGAGGTACAGCTCACCAGCGGGGCTGGTGTGAATAAAAGTGGTTGCAAACTCTCTTTTGTCAGTTTGTTTCTGTAAAATGAAGAAGAGGGATTGCAGATTTTACAGAGAAGCTTTCAGAAAAATTGTTACTCATAGATATTTTCTATGAGATAGATTGCCATCCTGCACCATGGAGAAATGACACCTGTTTGCTGTAGGCTGCATTAAGCGCAGCTATGTTGAAAACTGGGGTGCAGGGGGCTCACCCAGTTGCTACCAGTCATCACCCTCCTGCCTGGGGAAGGGGCTGACAGACCTGCTTAGCATCGCCAAGCTCTTGGTAACAAGCACTCACTTATTTCACTTCATGTCCCTGCATGAAATACTTTTCAGCCTTATGTAGTTTATGCCTCTCAGTTATTGTCAATCTGGGATAAATCTGAAGTGCTGTTCCAAAGGTCATTTAATATCAAAGACATAAAATATACTTGCATTTAGAGAGCGTAAGACAACTTCATGAATTCAGGTTGCCTCTTCTCAGGAGCATCTGTCTTCTTAGATTGCTGCTGCCACAATGCCTCAAGGAGAAGGAATTTCCTTAATAACTGAAGCAAAACTGTGATACTGCTTTATGGAGAACACTTGCTGCTCTCAGTCCTACTGTGGGTAAGCAAGTGTGTAGTTGGGCAGAGAACCCCTGCAGATTTAAATTTATGTCTTCTTTAATGTTTCTGTCTCTCTTTCATTCCTGAATCGTCCCTATGGATTACAAGGGATTTGTTGTAGCACTGATTCTAGAGCTTGACAGAAGTGGATGGTGTTAATAGTCCCTTCTGTGTCCCCAGACAAGACCAGGTTATCCAGCCCCCCAGCCATGTCCTGGGGTGAAGGCAGGCTTGTAAGTGTGGTAAGAAGTGGGGAACACCCTGCTGCAATAACTTAACAGTCATGGAATTCACTTCTTTTGTGCTTGTGTAGACAGTGTCCTACACAAACTTTCAAACCAAGCTTAATTCATTTGAGCAGATTTATAAAAGGAAAAGTCTTTTGAGCCAGACTGTCTCTTCTACAGGCAAAGGAATGGGCTTTGTCTCCAGCTGCCTTCATAAGTCCTGATTCTGTGGTACATAAAATAAAGCATGAGTTTACATACTTCCTATATGGGGGGAGGTTGTATGATCAAATACAATGCCATTAATACCAAAAGAAATAAGGGCTTACAGGCACTGCCTGTAAAACAACAAAACCCACTTTATATCTAAGCATCTGCCACACTGAAATCAGCAGGCATTTATGTGTCAATGGGAGCAATACTGGAGTGTCTGAGCATAAATTGATTGCTTCTGGGTCTCAAGTCTCTGGAGGCCCCTTTTATTTACAACACTGTGGATGCCAGTCCCTCTGAAGCACAGGGCAAGAATTATTATCAGACATAGGAGGCTAGGTCAGGTGGACTAAAAGTTAAATCCAGTATTTTAAATGTTTTAGCTGGGGCTCCTAGAACTGCTAATAAACAGTAGTTATAACAGTGACTCTTATTTCTTAAGAACAAGACACTGGTGTTTAATTTGGGAATCAAATATGTATTTTTTTTTTTTTAAATGACATTCTCCTCAGGCAGATTTGTAGACTTTCTTTGATTGCTGACAGTCTGCATACAGTAGACATGGTAGTGAAGCCAATATGCTGGCTGGAATGCTATTTTAAATAGTTTTGTGGGAGTTTTCTCTTGCTTCTTTCAATAAATGAAGCTACTGAGGAGAAAGGAAGTGAGAAAGGAAGTGAAAAACTTGGGTACCCAAACCAACAAGTTGACTGTTTACTAGCTTTCAGCTAGAATATTAATGCAAGTTCATCGCAGTTCAAATGATATGGAAGAAATCAATGGGGGAAAAATATAGTCATTGCTATTGAGTATTTAGGTGGGCTTTGTGCAGATATGTCCCATCTACGTCTTCTGCCTATTCTCAGGGACTATGTAACTGCAAAGGTACCTAAATTCATATGTATCCTCTCCTGGTCTGGTTACTTTAGACACTCTCTGGAAAGTCTCTTTCATGGACAAAAGCACTTCAAAGAAAACCAAACCCCACTAATGGAAGAGGATGGAGCAAGGAGCAAGTGCCTCAGCAACTTAAATTACAGACACAATTTTACATCCAAATGTAGAATTGCTGGAAAACCCCCATGTGAAAAGACATTTCAAAATTACACTCACAAAAAGATTGATTTATTTCTTAGGGGATCTTTTCTAGTTATTATAAAAGGCTTTTAAGTCTTCTAGGCTATGCTCATCAAGGAAAACCTATGAAAAGCTGAACTGTGAATTGTCTGCTGCATGTACCAGAAAGACTAAGCCCTGCACTCTTGACTGATGCTTTCTGTTCCTGTAGAGGCAGATGGGAGATGAGTGGTTGGTTATTTAGTCCTCCATCTAAGATATTTCTCAGTACAACCCTGATAAGGTCAGTAGTTAAGTTGGTTTTCTCAGAGGTCAAGGAAGGATGGATACATGATAATGACTTATCTGCCGAACAAAAGCTGCTGAAAAAATGTAGTTTGGATACATAGAGCTGGGTCAAGAGAGTGTTTGAAGAGCACAAGATGTGCTGCAGAAAGAAGCTGTGCTATAGGCATGTCTACACCAGCTTTGTCAAACAGCCTGAGAGTGCTCTGCCAGAATGGACGCATTTGCTCAGACTGCAAGTCATGCATCCCCATTAGCCTGACCTCAGTCAATCCCCTATCCATTCTACCCTTCATTGAGGCTTGTTGCTTCCTTCTAAGTGCAGCTCCACATTTCCTGGGTTGAGGCACCTTGTAGTGGAGACAAGGGCATCATTTCCCAGCTGCTCATCCCAATCTAAGCTGAATTTTTCCCACCAGCTCTGTGACTTTGCCCTCCTGCCCTGCCAGTAGCACACAGGCAGTTGTAGGATGAGGTTAGTACAGGAAAGGAATTCTCTGAAAATCAACATCTTTGCAAATGATAGGGTGGGTATATTTGCCCAAGTGGAAAGCAGGACTGCAGCAGCCCCACTGAGCCAGGTGAGGCTGCTTTGAAACCTCTCACTTGTCTGAAGCAGATGGAGGAAATGGCTGGAGAGCATTGCTGCCTGTTCTGGCATGGACAGAGAAGGAGTTGTGCAGACCAAGATGACTGTCACCCCAATACATAACCCTGGGGTGAGGAAGGTAAAGCTTGTGTCTGCAGGACAGAAATGTGAGACAGATGACTTGTCTGATACCCTGCTCTTTTTTAACTTACTGCATCAGTCTCTAAAGCTGATGGGGTGGAGAAAATGATTTAGGGAGCCTGGGAGCTGGCTGCTAGCCAGGAGGAGAGCCCTTGAATAAATAAAATATGCTTATATTATAGCTTCAGCTTCTCGTTAAACACTGACCAGATGGTACTAACTGCTGGCCTATAAGCCCTTTCCCACAACAAAATCCACTGCAGGTGGGAATACTTGTTTGTGAAAGGGAGGGAATTTACAAGTCGTTTGGTGCTCTGAACTGATGGGAAGCATAGGAGATGCAGTATAATTCTCAGCTGTGGCAGTATTTCACCCACAGTGCTGCTGCCACTGAACCATGAGTGAAATGATGTGCTCCACCTGGTACCAGCAAGTAACCAGCCACTGGTCATGTTCACCTCATATACACTTCTATTTGAATTGCCTAGCATCTGTGCTGTCACCTTATTCTCTGTAGTCTGACAAGGAGTTAAATTGCTTCACATTGTAAAATGAGGCCAGGCATCATACCTAAATTTAACATGACATTCTTGTTTCAAGGTCTCAATGTGGACTTGTGTTCCTGGGGGAGACATACTCCATAAATGCTTCTGGAAAGCTTTTCTCAGCTGTAGGGCTGTGGATCAGTCTTAGCCTGTGCTGCCCTCAGATAAAGAAGCAGCAACTCTCAGAGGGTTGTACTGATGCTTTTAGGAGCTTGATTTCCATACTTCACAAAGTGGGGCAGTGTAGACTTGAATCTGTGCCTCCCTCCGTCCCACCCAGGAAATCTTCATTCCTGAGTTGCTTATCGCACAGAACAGAGCTTTGCAAAACCTAAAAGCCGGCTGCCCATGTGAGCATCAAAGAGAGATTAAATACTGCCAAGAAGATGAGAATCTTCTACCTGAAATGATGTATCTATCCTTTATGATGGCATTTAATCTCCCTTTGTCTCTCATAAAAGGAAGAATAAGAAGTTTTCAGTTGCTAAAGCTTTAACAAGCAGGTCTAGTGAGAAAAGAGGAAGATTCCAGAGCAGTGGCTCTGGAATCAAACACTCCCACTGCTCACTGTAATTTGCTTGGTGGGGCAAAACTCAGCAAAGATCCTTGAGAATGTGAAAGAAGATAGCAGGTAACCAAAATAATAGCTGCTTCACTTGTGTCTGTCTTCTTGTGCTGTAACAAGATGGAAAGAGTTATTTGGTTTGAAGGGAAATGAAAGAGTGACAATTTAAGAGTATTTGTTTTCAGTGGTCTGTACTAATGGATAATGTGAAGGGCTGAAGTCCTAATTTCAAGGGAGTCTTTTCTACTTCACTGAGGCCTAAATGTCACCCCAACACTCAAGAAAACTTGAGAATTTTGTTGCAAAGACGCTGCCCTCTTTCAATGCATTTCAAATAAAGCAGCTGTGGGTTTGTCTTTGGTGCTAAAGGTCTGTATAGCCCTGATCTTAAATCTTGTTCCAAAAAAGAAGTTAAGGGATATTTTAAATCCTTCCAATTTCAAACAATTTTCTTCATCAATTTAGAACTTAAGCTTTAAGAGGGATGGGAGAAATAGTGAGGATGGAGAGCTCTGAGCGTCCTCATAGATCGATTCCATAGGATGCATTCATCAGAAGGAAAAAATAATCTTATGACTGAGACTAGAATAGAATTTGCCTTTTTTTCTTTTTTAATCTGAAAACATCTTAGGAATTCTATAATGCAGTAAGGACTGGATGTTCTTTGCAAGAGCTGGGTTAAACCTCAAAACCAGGCTGGCTTGTGAATACAACTAAAACACCTTATTTCAGGTTTAATAGGATTCATTGCTTGTTTCCACATTTCTCTCTGGCCTGAATCCATTTTGAGAAAATGCAGTCTGAACCTGGTGATAACAGGAGGATATAAATCTATTTTGATTAAAAATAGAATCACAATCCCCTAAAGCAAGGCAATAAACTATTCTTTTGCACTGAAAATAAGATGGCCAGATTTTTAGATGACAAATCTGGGGTATTGTGGAGCAGGTGCTGTGATATTTTATCAGAGATTGGAGGAAGAATGTTACACTAACAAGAGAAAAAGGTTTATTATAGTTTTACATACAAGTAAGTGGTAATAACTGAACACAGCATGGCTGTATGGTAAATAATTACATGTCTCAGATTCTAAAATATAAGAGGAGTACTAAGAAATCCCAGTTTCTGCATCTATCTTAACAGTATAAGAGACATAGCTCATTTAGGGATCTACTGATATTAATGTACTTGATAAATATATCAAATAAAAATCACTGTGAAAGCCACCCATGGTCTTAGGTAATTTGGTGCACTAGGAGTGTTGAGAATGCCCCTCAAGCTAGAATCCTTTCAGTCTTAGAACCATATTAACCATGAAGGGACACGTCCATTGCCGAGAGTGACTGTGCCAGACCCGATTTATTAACATTGAATTTTATGAGTTATTCTTCTTGCAACTTGCAAGCATATCTGTCTGCACAGTGAGGATGTTTCTGTGGGGAATACTTTTTTCACAAATGTAGGTGTGTGCTGGTTTGGACTGGGATGGAGTTAATTTTCTCCAGAGTAGCTATTATGGGGCTACATTTTAAATTTATGCTGGAAACACTGCTGATAACCAGGGATGTTTTAGTTACTGCTGAGTAGTGCTTACACAAGAGCCAAGGCCTTTTCTGCTCCTTACACTACCCCACCAGTGAGCAGGCTGGGGATGCACAAGGAGTTGGGAATGCAGACAGTGGGACAGCTGACCCCAACTGACCCAAGGGATGTTCCACACCATATGGTGCCATGCTCAGCATGTAAAGCTGGGGGAAGAAGGGGATGGAGTGATGGCATTCATCTTCCCAAGTAGCTGTCATCCATGATGGAGCTCTGCTTTCCTGGACATGGCCTGACCATGGGAAGTAGACAATAAATTCCTTATTTTTCTTTGCTTGTGTTTATGGTTTTTGCTTTGCCTATTAAACTGTGTTTATCTCAACCCACAAGTTTTTTCACTTTTATTCTTCCAGTTCTCTCACCCATTCTGCCACTGAGTTGCTAGCTGGGGTTAAACCATGATTATGTGTATGGGAAATAACAGGGAAAACTTGCCAATTCACATATTGAATGGGTGAGTCTGTATAGGGAGAACTGTTCAGCATCCCTCCTGCCTATTTACTGCTTTTGTTCCTAATGTTGCCATCACAGAACAAAGCCACCATGTGGTTTTGTTCTCCCCACTTTCAAACTGACTTTTATTGCAGCCACAGCCACTTCTTGGCTGTCTTCAGAAGGTGGTGGAGGTGGGAGTTCAGCTGTGTCAGGGTCATGTCTGTGTTTGCTTTGGATCAAGTGAGCATTTGCACTTGTTGAAGTACTGCTGGTGGGAAATCCCACCAAAGTCAATTGGATGCATGTGCTTAAAGTCCATCATGCACAAATGCTTTTGCTTGGAATTGACACTTGCTGATCAATGAAAGCATTAATTGCACTACTACTCAGTATTAGCAAACAGAAGTCCCCTTTCTACCATTCTTGGAGAACCAAATGACTTCTTTGTATGATGTTGTTTTCTTTTAAACATGTTTTCTCCTGCAGCAGTCTGCATAAGTCGTGTTACCCAGGGTGTGATGTGGATAGGAGAAAGTTGGGAAGGTGCAGGAGGCTTGCTGGTGGCTTGTCAGACTGCAGAGGTGCTCTTCCTGCTCACTTGGAAGAATGTGGAAAAAGAGGCCTGGTAAAGGAAAAGCTGATGCCTGAAATAAACAGGGAAAGAGATCTAGCTTTGGGAAAACAAAGATGGGACTGTGGGACAAAGAGTGAAGAAGAGAACTAAAGAAAGTGGAGACAAATTGCTCTGGAGTCACTGATGTGGGCTGGAAGGTGACTTGGCAGGAGAGAGCATGACAGGAATGGGACTGAAGGAAGGGTGAGACAGAAATGAAGGGGGTCTGTGTAAAGCTTCTGAGGAGGCCTTCAGTTAGACACTGCCTGAGGTGTGCTCCTTGGTGCAGGAGAAGAAAGTAAACCTTTGACGAGAGACAGGTCGCAGAGAGGCAGACTGAGAAGAGCAGCAAAACAAAGTAACTTGCTTCAGGCCGTACAAGAGCTGAGTGAGAGCTGAGTACCTCAGACGTTTACAAACATGAATGTTCTGCTTCTCCTCCCTGTAGGGGTAGTGGAAGATTTTGATTCTCTCTATCAATAACACTTTGTTTCCTTGGCAGAAAAGGGATGACTAGAAAGTCAAGGAGCAGATGGAGGCTTTTTTTCTCCCTGATGGTTCTGAGCTGGTAGGAATTTGTGGCTGGATCTAAAATTAGCTCCAAGGAAGCCTGAAGGGAAAACATTGTTCTTCTGAGCTGCATTTTCTCTGTGATTTCTTTTTCTTTGTTTTGTTTTAGATTTCATTTATAAAATATGAGGGAAAAGAAAATGCTTTATGGAAACATGGATCTAGAGTCATCACATTCTAAGGGACTAAAGAACAGAAATTTTTGCTATCTGTTTCTGTGAAGCATTAGGTTTTGCCCCCATCCATGCCAGGTGCCTGAGATGAGGAAGAAGATGAATCTTCATAGCAACAGGGAGCAGAGCTGATGTATATGTGAGCAAGTGAAGAGGTAGGGGAGGGGGACGGGGTAGGCAGGAAGACTGCAGAGACACTTTTGACGTTTGCCTGGTCCAGGCTGTCGTGAATCCTCAAAGGCTATTCAACATCTGGCTGATGTCCACAGTAAAGTTTCTCCACAGATCTTGGAGATCTGAGTCACCATCAGGCATTAGAGAAGTGCAGTGCTGGTCCCATACATTTAAGTGCCAGTAAGGGCATCTTCTCTTCTCTCCACAGACAAGGCAGAAAAGGGTTGCAAACCCACTTCCACCACAGCCTGACAAGTTTCTGAGCTAAAGCCTGTCTTGTTGGACAGGTAATTATCAGAAGTGGTTTCCTTCTCTCCCAAATTTTATTTTTAAAGAAGCCTTCCCCCTTCTTAATCTCAGGTTTTATCTCTCTCATGCACTGCTTCACACAATGGTAATGCTAACATAACCTGCTCTTCTTTGCTTTGCCCAGTATTTGGCACTCTGGGCTAGCCATAAACTATACATATTTTCCCATCTGTCAGATCAGTGCAAGGGCCTGCAAGTCTTGAGAAATTTTGTCTAAATTGCTTAAACAATCATTTCACAAATCCAGATACGGAGCAAATGAAGTCCTTGGTGATGCTTATGATTTCATGAATTCAGGAAGCACAACAGGACTGTTTCAAGTCTCACTTTTGGTTAAGGAGCTTGGTGACAGCCAGCATGGCTTCACTAAGGGGAAATCCTGCCTGAACAATCTGGTGGTCTTCTATGATGGGGCTACGGAACTGATGGACAGGGGTAGAGCAGTTGATGTCATCTACCTGGACTTGTGCAAAGTGTTTGACACTGTCCCACATAACATCCTTGTCTCTAAACTGGAGAGACATCAATTTGATAGATGGACCAATTGGTGGCTAAAGAACTGGCTGGATGGCCCCAGGCAAAGAGCTGTGCTCAATGGTTCAATGTCCAGCTCAACACCAGAAATGAATGGTGTCCCTCAGGAATCAGTGTTGGGACCAGTCTTGTTCAACATCTTTGCAGGTGACACAGACGGGAGGATTGAGTGCGCCCTCAGTAAGTTTGTCGATGACACCAAGCTGGGTGGTTCAGTTGATATGCTGGAGGGAAGGAATGACGTCCAGAAGGACCTTGACACACTTGAGAGGTGGGCTGATGCCAACCTGATGGATTTTAACCCTGACAAGTGCAAGGCCCAACACCTGGGTGGGAGCAATCCCACGCACAGCTACAGGTTGGGCAGAAAAGAGATTTAGAGCAGCCCTGCAGAGAAGGACTTGGGGGTTTTGGTCGATGGAAAAATGAACATGAGCCGGCAGTGTGCGCTTGCAGCCCAGAAAGCCAACTGTATCCTGGGCTGCAT
>JAOEHX010013822.1:0-33125 GCA_025448015.1 Bolborhynchus lineola
GACACATTTACAAATAAAAAGATTATTTTACCCATTAACTGGCAGCCTTGCAAATTGCCCTCACAGCTCCAGGGTGAAGCAGCTGGCTTTTATGTGTTCTTCTGAATAGAGATTATGCAAGGTGCAAGCTTCATGTGGTTGGCATGTGAGGCCAACATGTTTTTAGTGCTTCTAAGGCATAAGTAACAGCTGATATGGATTTGGGGCATAAAACTGTCTAACCTTCAAAGCCCTTCCTGTTTTCGGCCAAGGTGGGTGTGGGTTCACTCAGACCTCAAAACCGGCTTGAAGGACTTAGGAGATCCCCTACGAGTGGATCTTAACAAACCTCTTTAGGGGTTATTTATCTGAGAACATGTCAGACCAGATAACTGCCTCCTTAAATCCGATTTAGGCAGCCAGAGCTCATGCCAAATTTCTAGTATGGTGAAGAATGGGGTTGCTTGAAGAATAGGATTGTAAATGAGTATCTTCAAGGACATGTTCATGGAACTGTTGGAACAAGTCCAGAGGAGGGCCACAAGGATGATCAGGGGACTGGAGCACCTCCTGTAAGAAGATAGGATGAGAAAGTTGGGGCTGTTCAGCCTGGAGAAGAGAAGGCTGTGTGGAGACCTCATAGGAGCCTTCCAGTATCTGAAGGGAGGCTATAGCGATGCTGGGCATGTACTATTTATTAGGTACTGTAGTGATAGGGCAATGGGTAATGGATTAAAACAGAAACAGGGGAAGTTTGGATTGGATATAAGGAAAAAGTTCTTTATTGTGGGGGTGCTGAGGCATTGGAATGGGTTGCCCAGGGAGGCTGTGAATGCTCCATCCCTGGTGGTGTTCAAGGCCAGGTTGGACAGTCTTGGGTGGCATGGTTTAGTGGGAGGTGTCCCTGCCAATGGACCCACTTAACTGTTAGGGTGGTAAGACTCTGGCACAGGTTGCCCAGAAAAGCTGTGGCTACCCATCCCTAGAAGTTCAAGATCAGGTTGGAAGGGGCTTTGAGCATGGTGGTCTAGTGGAAGGTGTCCCTGCCCATGGCAGGGGGTTGGAACTAGATGGTCTTTAAGGTCCCTTCCAACCCAAACCATTCTGTGATTCACAGAACTGCACAGCATTTGGAGATCTCTGGTTATTTCCATTAATTTTTAGTGTGGATTATTGTGATGTCTTCAAAAACCTCAGTTTCCTCACCTTGTCACTTAGCTTTACCCAAGCCAAAGACATAAAAAACCTGTAAGGTAAAAGATTTGCAAAGTTCTCTTGGCTTAATTATTGTTCAAATGACAGAGATAATGACTTATATAGACATTAGTTAAGTCCTCTTGACCTTTTACAGAAGTCCTAGAGCCATGTGATGGCTCAGATACCCCTGGGGATAAATTACTGTGGCTGACAAGACCTGCTAGCTTATCAGATTGTTATTTATATCCCAAAGGAATGTGCATGGTGTTTTAGACAATATATAAGGTTTAGTACAGAGTAAATCCTTTCAGCTTGCATCTATTTTTAGTCTAGTGAGTGACTTTCTATCTGTGGATGGAAAAATAGATTTTCTTCTTTTATTGCTTAATGATAGCGAAAAAGAACATTTTCATGGTAGACTTTGCCTTTCAAGGGCCCAATCCTGATAGTCTTGCAATTGTCCTGATAGTCTTCAAATAATACTAACACGTTTGTAATAGATATATATGACAAACAAGCAGAATCTCACAGATAAAACTTTTAATTTTATATCAGCCCAAAGTATTTTCAATAAGCTAATATATAAGCTTTGGTTACCCAGTTACTGAAATACGTACTTTAGACTATAAAAGTCTACTACTGAAATCTACTATCTTTGCTTAGTATTAAGTAATTAAATGGTGCACAGTTGAAATCATCATCATAAATGAATCCTGTTGTAGAATGGAGGTTGTCAGTTGTTCAGCAGCACGCAGGAGAATGTATCAGTTAATAGTGAGAAGTGAAACTGAGCAGTGAAAGTGTTGATACTTGGTTATTTCTTTCTGTACTGAAAACATAAACCTCTTCAAGGATTCAGTAGCTAAGCTCAAGCTACAGCTTTTCTCTCACTGGTTATTGACAGGATCCTCTGCCTAGCTATCTCATGAGATCTGTTGTAATGTACTGACCTTCAGAATGGCTGAAATTGGCCAGTGGTGTAAAAAGCCACTGGGAGAGCAGTCCACATGGACACACATAAAAATGCACAGAGAATCATTGTAGATTTATATATTGAGTAATGCCATGGCATTTAAAATGAAGCCTAGTGCTTGATCAGTCTAACATTAGGCTGCTGTTGTTTCCTTCTAAAATTATAGATGAAAATATAGACAAAACCTCATCTTGCACATCTTAGTTTCCTTTGATCATCTCTTCAAGAGAAAAATGCTTTAGAAGAAGTGCTAATGGTATTATTCTAAACCTATGCTGTGTGGAAAATGGAACGTTCTGAAAGCAAGGTTTTCTGGGCTATATACATAAAAGATCAACTGAGCAAGTTACTTCTAAAGTATTTTATTTTGTCCTTGTGGATATGTAAGCGAAATGATCCAGTCTTTCCATTTGGGAATCTAGCTTTGCCTTTGTTTCAGATTCCTGGGAAATAATGCACAGCATGGCCTGTGATCAGATAAGATCTGACAACTGTGGCAGAATTACTGTACATTCAAGAAATAATCTTTGTGAGAAGACCACATTGAGATTGCAAAGGTTTTGTCGAGAAAGCTTTTTAGTACTTCTGTAGCAAAGCAGAGCTTGCCTGTAGAGGGCACCAAAGACAGTCAAGTCCAGCTGTGAAATTTCTCTGGGACTACCCGGGGTGTGAGAAAACTGAGAAACTGAGGATGAGAGCAGGTTGGCGTGTGGGTGTTCATGAGCAAGGAAAAGAAGAAGAAGGAACAAGTATTTAAAAGACGTCTAGTCTCACACATTACTCGAAAGGCTGGAATATAAACGGGCTAAATGGAAAACTGAAATTATTCCAGATGACTTTTCCTTTAATGATGATTAGGAAGAACACATTATTTCATCTGTCTAACAAAACCAGGTTGAACTGTGTTTATTTGTATACTGGCTAAATATTACAGTTTGTTAGGGAGATCTTTGAAAATATATGATCAGTGTGTTGTGGAAGCTTGTTTGGTAAACCAGAAAATATCTAGGACATACCAGCTGATTAATATTTAGTTGTGATGAAAGCGGTGGGATTACCTTTGAGTCAAGAATTTGCATATTCTACTGTGACATAAATTCCCCTTTAAACTCCAGGTCAACATTGTCTTTGTAACTGCAGGAGAAGGCATTGTCAAGGGGCACCTTCTTTTCGTATTGTAACCAATGTGGTGATCTGATTTTCGTTTCTGGAGCTTGACACACAAAAACTCTGATTTCTTGTTTACATGAGTGTAGAACATGCTGATAAGCAAATCAGAAGTTAGGGAGCAGCTGTATCCCAGCTGCTAGATAGTGTGCTCTCTGCGCCTGTGGTACAGAGAGTGTACCGGAAGATCCATACCAATACAACGCCATCTTTCTGTGCTTGATCACAAAAGTAGTATAGAAATTGTTTCATAAAATGGTGACACTTTAAATTAGTTCATATTTCACAGCATCTGTTTATTAATACGTTTTAAAGTATATGAAAAATTAAGCATGAACATGTTAGGTACATGTCTGGTCAGGAGTTTAATCAAGATGTATATATTTCAGTAACCCATTCCAGGAAATAAATCCAGCCTTGGCCCCCTCTGCTTGCACTGTTTGTGTGAAGAGCTCCAGGCACCTCTAATGATGCTGCATCAAAGATTTTCTGCATGGGCTGGCTGCAAACTCAAAGAAGAAACTTTACCAGCTTGTGTGTGCCATGAAAGTTCTGACATCCCCTTGCCTTTCTTGTGCTCTCTTACTTCTTAGAAGATGGCTGTGAGATTTCAGACAGTTGGAGAGCTGTAATTGAATCTGAAGTTTACAAATGGTGCTAGGTTAGGATTTCCAAAGGAAATGTTAGTAGGCAGCCAGCTTCCACTAAATACCAGGAGATTTTATCTTGTGAGTGATTCTGCTCCTGTATCAGCACAACCCATAATTTTGGTTTAAGAGAGATGATGGATTCAGTGGCTAGAGCACCAAGATTTGGGATATTTGGTTCAAAACCCTGGCCCTTGATGTCTTTTTTCTAAAAGCTTGCACAGGACAAGGAATTTCTTTGTGTTTATTGCCACGTAAAGAGGTCATAGCACATATTTATTTCACAAGAAGTATTGGGAGGATTAGAGATTGAACTGCTCATACAGGGTAATGAGGGGACTGATGTGTGTCTGAGTACTCAGAGTCCCTGGGCTCACTGGAACTCTGATCTGCTGCTCACATTTTGCATTGCTCTTTAATTGTCATAAGTAAAGGTAATATATATAAAGAACATTTCCTTTATCCTAGGGATTATGAGGCAGTATTATACTAAATATTATACTGATTAGGATAGTCTTAACTCTAAACCTGAGAACAGGTTATCAGTGGATAATACAGGGTGCTGTTAGTTACTTTCTGACAGAATTTGTTTTTTTACTGTGTGCTTAGCAGTGTTTTATTTGTGTATTTCATTTGTAAAAGCTTGGTGCAGAGGATTGAATCCTTACTTATTACATTTCCCACAGAGGTTATAGAACCTCCGTCCTCGAAGATACTCAAACTCAGCTTAGAGGAATGTGTCCAAAGTTAGCCTTCTGAGGAAGCAATTGGACCAGAGACATTTGGAGATCCTATCCAACATGAATTATTCTGTGGTTTTTTACCTTAATGTGGTAATGTTGTGATATCACCATTAGTGTATTTACTACTTCAGACAGCATCCACATACACATCCTGCAGCCAGAAGTTTTCTCTAGAGTAATAACATTGTGAAGTTCAGAGAACACTCTGTGCTACCCTAAGGAAACTGAAGGCTGACATTGGTTGAACCTAAACTTATTGAAATGAGCCTTCCAAGAAAACTTTACTTTTTTGGAATTTGTTTCCTTTAGGTGGAAGATATTTTGTTCTGCTTCAGTTAACTCTACAAATGTGGATCCTAGTGTCAACAGAAGACTTATCAGGGACTAGGCATTGTTTTTGCTGAACAGTCCATGGGCTTTTATGTAACTGGGAACTTTATGGAGTTCTACTGTAATTCCTTCTAATGAAATGGCTGGATGGTTTTATTAAGATTTAAAACTCATCTTCTTGCCATGAGTTACTGTTTAAGAAGAACAGATTTTCACATAAATAAAATTCTCTTAGGTTTTACATGAAGTTGCAACATACACGGGAACTGCCAAATTCTCATAGGTACTCAATTTCCCCTCGTGGCAACAGAAGACATTGATGTGCAGTTGTTTAGCATCTCTGAA
Source organism: Bolborhynchus lineola (assembly GCA_025448015.1). Classification (NCBI taxonomy): domain Eukaryota; kingdom Metazoa; phylum Chordata; class Aves; order Psittaciformes; family Psittacidae; genus Bolborhynchus; species Bolborhynchus lineola. The sequence continues at coordinate 5,382 of JAOEHX010013822.1, forward strand.
ATACAGGATAGGCTACTATGTAGTCTTGCATTTCTTGCATTCCACATAAGACTTTCAGATGTGCAAGGAATGCAGCATCAGGTCTGTCACTTACGGTACTGCGTGTGCCATCTGCTTGTGAACTAGTGACGTGTTATTTTAGTGATTAGCAGTGTGAAGAGCTAATGTATACATTACATCTGTCTGTTGATGAAGATCTGGATTGCTCTGTGTTTTTTCTTCAGCAGACAGGAAAATGAATAAGGTAAAAGGAATCAACAGTCTCATCATTATGTGAAATATTTCAGTGCTGCAGTTAACAGCAGCTATAACTTAAGCCTAGATTTAACATCAAAGGTAGTGAGGACAGAATTAGGATTTATGTTCATTATAATTCAGCCAAGGCTTCAGTGAGTCTGATTGCTAGAATTCCTCTTTTGCATTAGCTGTCTTAAACCTGCTGAACAGCTCTCTCTTCCATGCCTAGGTCTGAGTGAGCTGTACTTGCCTCACATAATCATCTTGCAATTCATGGAAATGCCAACACTGAATGTTACATAAAAGTTCCAGAAGGCTTTGTTTCTGCTCTTCTTCTAAACAGCTGCCAAATTATGTTACAATTATCATCCAGTTTCAGCAGGGAGCATTAAAATGACAGTCTACTTATGAGTTGGAACCACATCATGATAAATGGGAAAAGAGACAACTAAATGTTGGTGGGGAAATTTCCAACCCACTCATCCAGAAACACACAACATCTATTCAATCTATTGAGCTCTGCATTTAGCCACAAACATTATTTACTTTGTCCATTAATGAAGGCAATGCTATAACTGGCTCTAAATCCTGTAAGACACTTATCAAAGGGAAGACTAATTCTTAATAATTTTCACACTTAAGAAAATTGCTAATATTATGGATTGTATAGATGATTATTCATATAATAAATGAAAGAATTGAGTAATGGCCATTATTGAGCAATGTAATGGAGCTTTAACATAATTCAAACAGCAAGACTGACTGTTGTTTCATCTACGGGAAACAGAAATTCACAAATGTGGGAAAGTACTGTTGTTTTGTACATATTAAGAGATAATAAGCAACATATTCACTGTTCACAGAAAAGCCTCCAGGCCTGTGGCCCGTGTCAGGGGGGTGTGACTTTAGACAGTATCAGGTTTAGGATTAGACCCTTATCCTCTATCTGACAGCTGCCTTAGATTTTGTGAAAGATAAATCTTCTTAAGGGAGAGTTACGTTTTAGGCCAAAACCACTTTCTGATAATGCATGCTGTAGCCTAGTACTTACTTCTGTAAAACTACCCACAAACGTATTCCATGCTTTAAGCTATTTGGCAGCTCCTCTTAATTTTTTTCTCAGATTCTCAGGGTTGGGTCTTAATATGTATTAGCTTTAGCTATGTTGTTAGCATTACTTTTCTTAAGGATCAGAGAATTAAGCAGAAATAAAACTCAAATCACTACAATCAAGCCTTAAAAGATATCATATTGTTTAAGATCATCAGAACTGTGTCTGGTGAGTCAGCATACTCAAGTATGAGGATGGAAACCTAAACACAATCTTAACAGCAGCTTTCCCCTCCCCAAAGTTGGTTGTTTTGTTTTATTTTTTATCTCCCCTTTTCTAGCCACAATTTCAACATTATGAGTGGTTGAAAATCACAAAGTGCTTTCTTTACAATGGAAATGTAACAATACCACATGACCCAAATGTCTGTACATTGCAAGATTTCTCAGCAATCTGGTGTGTGAACTTGAGGGGTTGTTAATGTCTGAAACAATATAAAAATGTACAAACACATGCTGAGTGCGAAGTGCTTGTTGGAAGAGGTAATTGGAAGAGTCAGTCCAAGGATGCCTTTGGCCTGATGCTGTTTATGCCTTCACCATAGATTGGAATTCTGTCAAGGAAGAAAATGAGGCAGGGAGTAAAACTAGATGAAAGCGCTTTTTAACACGTTTAGAAAAGATGGATAAAAATTACTTAAACTCCTAGCCATGGAGGGCTCCCAAAGTTATTATAACACTGCACAAGCTACTGCTAAACTGAGATTCTGGGGGCGTAACAGATTTTTCACTCCTTAAAAAGAGTAAGTACAGAGAGGAGGAGTGTGTCTGTAAATCCGTATTTGTGGGAAATCCTGAGTTAAAGGGTAAACTATCTTTAACCCTTTAAAAACTCTGATAATAGCCAAGGAAGCAAAGAGTGACTTAGGTTTATCCCATGGCTTTCAGTAGGAGGGGTTTTTTTTTTTGCCTTTGTTATTCCAAAGAATAATTATCAGTAGTGATGTAATTTCAGAATGGGAGATGCAATGTTTAAGGGCTAAGATCTGCATAATATAATGCCCTATTTAGGGCTCATAAACAGAAGCTGTAAAAGCTGCTGCTAAAGCAAATTCCTCTAACAGTGTATCTCTCTCTCCTCCCAAACTCTAGCTAAGATTAGCACGTGTGTCTGTTAGAGTTATTGCCACCTGTCCTACTTCAGCTGAGACAGCCCTGTTTTCAGTGACTTCATCTCTAATATATGATGCATAATGTCCTATTTTCCTTTGCAGCAATTTCTAAAAGAAATAGCCTGGCCAGTTCACATCATCCCTGTGAGGTTTTCTTTAGGAATTTGATTTAGTTTTTCATAGAAGGACTGTGTGGTGAAATGTGCACTGATCAGATCATTCTCTAGAGCAAAATTCCATGCTGCATTGCAGCAGTACTAGCCTTGAAAAACGATTCCAGTCTTCTCTTCCATTCCTGAATTAAACCACTTGGTAGCACTGGCCAATATTTGATAGTGGTAGATGAAGAAAGAGGTTCATGTAGGTGGAAATGTGTTTAAAAATGGAAGTGTCATATGGCCAGAAGTGCAGAGCCAAAATGGAAATTCAAAGAATGGATAGGTGTTCAGGATGCTTTAAAAATCTGGCACATTGAGTCTCTGGATCAGACACATAGCAGAATAAAACCCACAGCTGATATTATGGATTGGAGGGATAGACTCTACACTGGGCCTAAATATGCTATTGCTGCAAGAGAATAACCAAATAGGGATAAAGCGAAACCAAATAGGGATAAAGCTATGAACCTAAAGGAGTATTCTCTAGTATAAAAATTGTGGCAGAAAGTACCAGGCCAAAGTACTTGGATATGTTCTTCATGCCACCATTTAAATGAAGCTCTAAATGCATGCATTTTAAATCACTAATTTTGTTAATTTCTAAAAGTCTTACCTTCTACTCCAATTTTGCCGTCACCATCAGAGTCACCTGCAGCCATAAAGTCCTTGATCTCCGCAGGAGTGAGGGCTCTGGCACTCGAAGAGAAATTCTTCAGAAACAGTCTGAAATAGAACAGGGTAGAGTGCTGTGGTTGAGAATTATTCTCAAAGATGTCCTTGGTACATTGGTATTTCTGGTTTTCTTAAACCCATGCCAAAAAACCTGTAAGGTAATGCCTGCTCTTATTATCTGAGGAAATACAAGGAATTGTGACAAGGAAAGAAAAGGAATTGTGTTTTCTTTTTAAAATAACAGTAAGTTTCTTCTGGGACAGCTAGCAAGTTCAAAGGTTTACACTAGTTGAAGAAATATGCAGCTGTGCAGTACTTACTGAAGCTCCTCTTCTTCAATGAAACCATTGTTGTCCTGATCAAGGATTCCAAAAATTTTCTTTATCTGATCAGGAGTTTTGCTGGATAAACCAATCATGGAGAAGAAAGACTTGCAGTTGAAGCTACCATCAGCTGGAAGAAACAGAAGTTTAAGTATTTTCCCTTGAATTTGCTACTACAGTATATATTCCTATGGAATATGTGTATCTCTTCTTGAGCATCAGGGTACTCCTCTTGCTCTTGTGCACCAATGTAGCAAAAAAAAAAGATACAGTGGATAATTTTCCTTTCTAATCACTCTGTGCCCATGGTCATGTATCCTTTTAGCCAGTTTGAAGTATTCTGCTACAATGCACATTCTGTTAAATCAGGGTTTATGCAATGTGTCACATGCAGTTAATAATAAATATTTAGAGGGTGCTACTGTGGCTTACAGTCTAACCTCTCATTCTTACTTCACTTCACTTAGTCCTTTCTGTAGTAAAGAATTCGGGTAGAAAAGGAAATTCCCACTCAAACTAGCTTTCTGAGCATTTCGACATGGTCTCACCGAGGAACTCTTACGGAGAACTGAGACTGGTCATTGCTTCACAAATGACACTTTGATTCTTCAATCTGAGTCTTTTTTGACATTCTGAAGGAAAAGGCTAGCCATGTAAATATAAATCTTTAAAGGTTTAAAAACTGTCAGAGTTCAAACGTTAGGCAGCTCTAGCTGAAACTGTGACCCTTTAATTGCTGCTCTGTGTTTTGGGGGATGTTGTTACCCACCAAATAATCACTCATGAGACTTTCTGAATTCAAGGGGCTGTGCTGTAACATAGGTAGAAAGAGATCTCGCGGGGAAGGAATCTAAGGGGAAAATGATAGGCATGTCATCTTAAGACATAAAAATGATACATATCTTCTGGCTGCAGTGACCATTCCTTACCCTGGCAGCTGGAGAGAGCAGATTCAATATCTTTAGCAGAAAGGATGTCAGTGATGGCCATTGTTGAACTGTAAAATAAATTAAATGTGAGCTACTCGGTCATTAAAATTACTTCTCTACCTCTTTCATGGCTCTATTTGAAGTTGCTGCTGTGGCAGTATATGATAGGGGAGACATTATTCATCTAATTGTAAGCAGAGCATGCTGGAACAGATGTCTGCAGCAGGTGCTTCCACTTAAAGCTAGGTAATGAGGGAGGAATTCTGCATGTGGGAGTGTGGGACTTCAGGAAGATCTGATGCCTATGCTACAGTGGGGGGGTGAGTCAAAGGTGTCTAGCATCACAAAACTTCATGACTTCTGTGTGGGTTTTTGTGGAGGTGGTTTATTACTCAGTTGAAACCAGCACACATAAAAAGATGAGGCTCAGCATGTCTCCTAGAACTATATCTGGAATAAATGTGATTGGAATTTTTAAAAAATCTAATATTATTATCAATAAATATATCGATCTTCTAAAAAAATGACAATAGAGTAAGTAAGAATAATTCTACTAATTTCAAGGAAATGTAATTTGGACAGTAAGTTCCTCCTCTGTTTAGTTACAACAATATATGTAACTATACTATAAATATGGCTTTCTGGGCTGATGTATCATTAAAAGACTATATTTCAAGATAGCTTTATAAAAAATTTTTATTTAGTCTGTTGTGGTGGGTTTTTTAAATTGCATGTAGGTGGTAATAAACCAGATTTTTATCCAGATTTTGGCATTTCAGTATATTGATGTACTTTGAACAGAGGTTTTGAGACTTAATATTTGTTCCTAGCATAATGGAGGAGGTGTTCACTGATACAATAACATTTGATAAAAGATACTCTTTCTCCCATTCAGCCACCAATACAGTGACAATAGTTTGCCACTGTAATATTTATCACTTAAGAAAATGCTACAGGCCTGACTTTTTAGTTAATTTATTTAAGTAAACATAGCATTGATGCATTTACAGTCTGGTAAACTGCACACACCGCCGCAAGCTGCTTACAATAAACAATTGGCGATATTACTGTAAAGTAGCTTCATGTTAATGAGGGAAGGGGAACTGAGGCATGGAAGTTATTCTTGAAAGCCACAAGAGAAGAAAAATATCTTATCATGAATCCCTAATTGATCTTCAACAGCATCATTCTTACTGTCTAAGCATGAAAGCAGCATTCACAAAAAGGAAACCAATGCTTATAACCATTTATAGTCTGTGAGATGGTTTGAGATCTACACACAGGTTTAAACTTTACCTAAAATATGAAATAACTGCCTTTGTACCTGTTGGTTTGCAGCAGAGGAAATTGCCAATCCTTTCAGTCCCTTAATATCTAGGAAGGTGTAAGGAGACAATGGAGAAATCCATGCTGATGGCAGTGGGTACTTCTCCAGCTAAGGTAGATGAGTTACTTTTGGTTTGCTAGCACATATTTTGTGCCAGTGGCTTCTTGTGAAAAGTACTTCACCCTCTCAGCGCTAGACAAGATAATTTGGAGCTCTGCCATTCACCTAATTCTCACTGCTGACAGGATTAAAAAGGGGGAAGAGTTTAAGGGAAACCTAAAAATGCAGTATTTTTCACAAGGGGCATCATTCCTGTCTTTTTCCATCCTGTAATCTGAATGCTGATTCTGTTCTATGTTAGCTTGTAAAGATACAACATATTGAAAGCTGATACAAGAACAAGTATTTTAATTGCATAGGCGCTTTCCATTCAGGGAGCATTTTGCTTTTGTGTTTCTTTTCCTGAAAGCAGAGTATCTAATCAGCTTACCTTTGTGGTCTTCTCGGCTGAGTAAGGAAGCAATTTAGGTAGGAGGAACAAACTTGCTGTGTGTCTGCAGCAGAGCTGAGCTTGCATATATATACTTTAAGTTGTATACCATATACAGATTTTGGATTTCAGCGTCACGAAGGGGGAATGGTGTCAAATGAACCTGCCTAACTAATCATCTTGCACTATTTTTAACTCAAGAGAATACATATGATATTTGCAAACGAAACAAGATAAGTGGCCAGATAGGCAAAAAGGACAGAGTCATATTAAATTTCTTCTGATTTAAGCAGAAAATACCAACTTCTCCATATGATGTAGGGCAGGAAAAAAGTCCCACTATCTGATATGCATAATCCCAGGAGTCAGATGAAATGAAACACTACTAACTTCTGAAGAGATGCCTTTAATAAATATTTAAATGTGATAAATTGTTATCTGTAGATGCTACATGTGATAGAGTTTCATTATCAGAGCACTAAACAAAACAAATACTAAAAATACACTGGTCAAATATGTTCATGTAGTAAACCATTTTGGGAAGATAGTAGTTGTTTTGTCACCCAGAATGTCTGGTCTTTTGTTTCGAAAATACCCCAAGCCCAAACTACCCAGTGAATTTGTTGCTACAGGAGGTAAAATAATATCATGTCAATGCACAGGAACAGTTGGTTGGGGAGAGTATTTTGTCTGGTACGTTTCCAAAGAAAATCTTACAGTTTTGCAAGGTTCTGACATCCTGCTTAGTTGTGTATGTGTGAAGCAAAAGGGTTGTGATCAGCCCAGCTGTCTCTGAGACAAAAGTCCCTGAACCCTTCATGAAAGATCTTTGCTTTTAGATTTGAGAGAAAAATTTCAATACCAGCATCACAGCAGGGAACAATATGTGAGAGTGTCACTGCAGTTTTGTTGCTTACTTTCGGATTTCTTTTAGAGAAATGATTATATTTTCTAATTTTTTGGCCAGTGCTGTTTCCAAGTGTTCCTTTGTGCTCGTTACTTCTTTTTTAAGCAGCATAGAAACAATTTGATCATCTCAGCTTTCTTTCAAGAACGTCATAGCTTCGCTGGGTAAGGAGCCTGTCAGCTTGGATCTCTCTTGCGGCTTGAGGCAGCAGAACAGTGAAAGACAAGTCTTGTTGATGACAGCATTAGCTAGTGTTATGGCCAGGGGTAGGAGATAGCAAGAGATGGCAGTGCAATTGGCATCACTGCTTGAGGTGGTGGCACAGTAAGAGGTGGCAGTGCAGAGACTGTCTTAATGTGAGAGTATCAGGGTATTTTTTTTCCCCAAAGCATTTCCCCATAAATGGAAGGCAAACCTAGCCAAGTACTGAAGCCAACTACTAATATATGGTAGTGTGGAGCAGAAAGAAGTGGCAAATGGGGCACCTATGAGACCTTAGTGCATCCAACACTGACAGGAGCTGATAAAAAGCAGCAAAAGACTATTTCAAAAGATAGTATGTGTGGAGGGAGTGCTATTTCACTTACTATAAACATAAGAAAAATGATTGCTATAAGATCTTTTTTCCTTTTACAAATTGTGTGTATCTGCCCTCCGTGAAAAAGTTTCAGGCACAGATTAATTCTTGTGAGAGGAAGAACCACTGGTTAGGAATGGCTGTGGAAGATTGCAGCTTTCCCAGTTTTCTGAATGGGTTGTTGACCAGCTGACGCTGAAAAATTTCAAGAAGAATTTGATGGATAGATATTTAATACTGGCTCTTGTTGCCACTGGTGACATCTGGTAGAAGGGATACAAATATCACTTTCCCCTCTCAAACTCTTCTAAGAAATGTCTTTTATTCTACATGGGAAGAAAATTCCTCTCCCTCGTGCACACACCATCCTTTTCTCCCCCTCCAATTTTGAAAATTGCCTACATAGTGCCAACAACTGATGTGAAGTAAGTAGGACTTCCAACATAAAAACTGATGGCATGGTATGACCTAATGAAGCTAAGTTAAGAGGAAGGCCAGATTCTGCTGAAACTCTTGGACTGCAGGAGTCTGCATGGGAATTTGGTCTCTGGTGTCTATTTCAGAGAATGCATTTGATTCTAGATGCAATGGCTTCTCATTTTGCCCAGAGCTAATTCCACATATGTTAACCCCTCGCCCCCACTCTTCCCTTTAAAAATAGCATTGATTGCTGTTATTTCCCTTAATGCTTGTGGACTGTTGCCATTAGTTTGAACTTTTGTATGTGAATCACGTAAGGATGCAGTCTTTAAAAGTGTGCTTTGTTTTCTAATGGGCTTCAACAGGAGGATTCCTTTTGTTCCCTGAAATTGTAAGAATAAGGCATGAATGTCAAATGATTTATGGCCTTAGGCTGTTGAGGTGCATTCAGACCCCAGCAAATTCAAACTCCAGGAGTTGCTTTTGCAGTGGGATTGGAGGCACTAGAGATCCAGAACATGCGCACTGGCTGGCAGGATGAAATGCACAAGGATCATGTAACAACCAGCCTCCAACAACCATTTCTTTTCAAGCCCTACATTAGAGATTGAGAAAACATCTGTCTGGTCATTTTTACTTTCTTAAATCAAATATGGTTAGTAACTTTCCAACTGCCATCCAACTTGGCAGGAAGAGGAACTAGAGAAGTCTTAAGAAGTAAGGAGAAGATATCCCTTTCTGATTATCAGGATACCACTAAAAGCAGTTTTAAACCCTGGGACTTGAGCATTTCACTTTCCTTGAGTCTCATTGCCTTCTAGAGGTCTCTCTAATGGAATGCTCCTTCTCTTGTTTTATTCTGTCAGTTTTAATCTTAGCTCTTCTAACACCTGAGATTACCCCCCCAACTTGAAAAGCTGTATTTGAGGTCTGTGACTGTTCTATAATATGTTCTTGTAATAGGATAATAGAATAATAGAATCATAGACTCAAAGAACCATATACTGGTATGGGTTGGAAGGGACCTTAAAGACCATCTAGTTCTAACCCTCTGCCATGGGCGGGGACACCTTCCACTAGACCAGGCTGCTCCAGGCCCTGTCCAGCCTGGCCTTGAACATTGCCAGGGAAGGGGCAGCCACAGCGCCTCTGGGCACCCTGTGCCAGCACCTCAGCACACTCACAGTTAAGAATTTTCCTAATATCTAATCTAAATCTACCGTCTTTCAGTTTAAAGCCATCACCCCTTCAGCTATCACTACTTGCCCTTGTGAACAGCCCCTCTCCAACTTTCTTCTCAGCCCCATTAGGCACAGGAAGCTGCTCTAAGGTCTCCCCAGAGCCTTCTCTTCTCAAGGCTGAACAACCTCAGCACTCTCAGCCTGTCTCCATTGGAGAGGCGCTTCAGCCCTCGCAGCATCTTCATGGCTTCCTCTGGACTTGCTTCAACAGCTCCGCATCCTTCTTCTGTTGTTGCCCCCAGAGCTGGATGCAGGACTGCAGGTGGGGTCTCATGACAGCAGAGCAGAGGGGGAGAACCCCCTCCCTCAACCTGCTGGCCACACTCCTTTTGATGCAGCCCAGGACACAGTTGATTTATGAACTGCAAGAGCACACTGAAGCTCACTCATGTGGAGCTTCTCATCAACCAGCACGCCTATGTCCTTCTCCTTGGGGCTGCTCTCAAGCTGTTTTCCACCAAGCCTGTAATTGTGCTTGAGACTGCCCCAGTCCAGATACAGGACCTTGCACTTGACCTTATTGAACTTCATGAGGTTTGCACTGTCTCAACTCTCCAGCCTGTCTCTGTCCCTCTGGATGACATCCTTTCTCTCCAGCCTGTCAACAGCACCACACAACTGGGTGTCTCTGGCAAAGTTGTCATTCTTCTTCCATTGCTGATGTGAACTGTGTGTGCAATAGAATAACAAAAATGCACTAAGGAGTTGTGAATGCCTGCTTTAATTTAAGTAAGTGTGATTTGATGGCTTTGTATATGCATGGGCTTGTTTTCCCTGAATGCGTATGATAGGGATATCCATCGTTACCAATTAAGGAATAGAAATATATAACTTTTATGATGTGTCTAACCTAGTGTTAAATGACATGTGAACAGTGAAAGTGGAATAGTCATTCAGCTTGTAGTTTGCTTTGAGAATATATGAGATGTAAGAAATTATAGGCATGTGATTTAGTGTAATTGTATTAATGCAACATGCTCCAGTCACTTGAGGAATGTAACCCTTGAAGTGATCTGGAGATACTTGTGAGTGGTTTTAGGTTTGTATTATTTAAGCTAATATCTATAGACACCTCGTAACTTCCACCCAGTAAAATGCTCTAAAAGGAAAATGCTAAAACAGTTGCAATGTGGTGAGGAAACTGTACATAGGAAATACACCAAATAACATCTCTTTCATTTTTGCAAACATGAATGACTCACAAAAATGAAGTAATGTATTTTTCACCAGCTGTTGGTCTAGTGTCAAGTGCCTTCAACCTCTGAAGTAGATTTTCAGAGATTCTGAGAATTTACAATGTCACTTTTCAACTTCAAGTGCCCTTTAAAGTGCTGATTTACAAAATTACTGCAGTCATATTTTTCTGACATGTAAAGCATTAATTTTTAAGCCAATTGGACTGTTTATGTAAAACAGACACTTCAGTTCTGTATCTCTGAAATTCACAAGAGGGAGTTTCTGATTCTAAAGTCTGAAAGGAATATCATCCAGATGTGAAAACTGTGTGATTTATCAAGCTGTAGCTTGATAGTTTTGTCTCTGAAGTAAAACTTCTCAGTTCACTTCCAGTTCTGTTTCTTTCTGGAAATGTTCACACATTGATGCACAAAGAAAAAAGCTTTTTTTGTGCAGAAAGGAATTCACATGAAATCATTTCTGAATTTATAGAGTGCTAGGTCTGTTAAATCTGATGTAGGCATTCATGAATGGACAAAGTACCTGAACCTCCAGATGCCTTTATCCATAGATTAAAAAAATTACATGCAGAAAGTGTATGGAAGAAATAATTTTCCTGCTTTAATTCTGAAGCAAAAATTTACTATTTTTGGAAGCATCCTAATAAAATTGCCAATAAAAGGTATATGTGGGAAAATCATGTTTTCTCAGTAGAAAATAAAATTAGGCAATCTTCTCTAGTTAAGTTGGCAGTGAAGATATCTGCTGAAAACAGAAGTTTCTGCTATAGATCTACTATATTCTGTTCTTACTATGCTCTTCAGCTCCTTACTGGTAACATCCCTAAACAGAGTCCTTCTTACAGGAATTGTAGCATTAGTTTGTGTGTTTACACCGCATAGCCCATTGCAGTCCTGCTCCATGACTATGGTTTATAAGTGCTAAAAATAGCCATCAGTTGCAGCAGGCTTTCAAATATAGATATGCTTGGAATTAACTCAGATGTTTTTGAGCCTGTCTGTACATTCTTTTGTAGTCCTTATTGTACTGTGTAAACAGTGTATCCACTACAAACAGAAACAACTCCTTGCAGTTATGTAATTTCAGGAGTGTAAAATAAGAATTAGGTCATTATTCATGCATATACTAATCTAGTACTGATATTGCTGAATATAGCGGTGAGTTGCTTGTCAAGGATATATATATATTTCAAGGATATATGAGTTTCAAAAACTCCAAATGCTAACTGACATAAAATTGACCCTTAGAGATTATTTTCCTGTGCACAAAGCCCATAGCCCATTTGATTTACAGATGCCTGGTGAGGTGTGTCTCAACTCCCTGCTCCTCCATTTGCAGAGATGAGGAAATCGTCGCAACTTGCTCAGTCCAGCCTGTGTGCTTGGGCTTCTCTTCTATGGAAACTAGAGCATGATAAGTGGGTGATGTGTGTTTGGGTGTTGTCCAAATGTGGAGTTCATGTCTTCAAGGCATGCACCCGGACTCAAGAACTCAGAAGCATTCCTTCACCTCTCATTAGACATTCCAACAACACTGACAATAATTGAATGAGGACTATAGGAAAGTAAGCTGAATTAATAAGAAAATTGGTACTAGAGACATGACAGCATTGGATATGAAAGCATTAAGTCTTTACCAGCAAGAATTCATTGAGCATTTGAAAGCTAAGCCTGGTTTAATCAAATCGTACATCAATAAAGTGATTCCACTCTTCAAATGTTTAAAGGATCAGTGGGATGAAAAGACAGAAGCGATCATTGTTCCTCCTACACAGTGCTGCATTTGTGCTGTAGCTCTGAAGTAGCACCAGTTTCCAGATAGGCCAGTGTTTTCAAGCTTTACTGTATAGTATAGAACAACACAGACAGAAAATGTGAGCCCTTATTACTCATTTATGGCCAAACTCCATTATATTCACTGTGGATCCTATTAGCAAATTTCTGCAGTCAGGTGTAAAGTGAATCACTGCAAATCTGTTGCTCTGAATGAAAAAACAAATCTATTGTATCCTAGACGTATATCTGCATAACAGTCTTTCCTTGAATTGCAATGGGCTCCATCTGAGCTGACTTACAGCACTGACAGCTCTTTACTTAAAGAGTACATTTAAAAAGAAATTCTACTAAACTGGAAACTTCAGGAGGAAAAGGGCAGGTGAATCTCTAGGGCAGGAGGCCTGTCTCCTCAGCGGGAATTCAAGTCTGACTGTGACTGGTTAGCTGTTAGAGCACAAAATGTCCTTGAACTGTTAAGAAATCGACCAGGAGCTCTTGCTCACAAGACGAGTCCTGCCAGCAGGAAACAGGGAGATGCTTGACTGCATCTATTATTCTCCGAGACAGCTCACAGAGCAACATTGAAATATATAAACAGCAAATAGGTGAACAAAACTGTTCAGATTCTTAGATCAATCTTTCAATTTTTGAAGGATTTCACTCATGTTTTAACTTTCACATTTGGATATACTGTATAGCAACCTGCCAGTTTGAAAATCTGGAAGGTGAGAGCAGGAGATATCTTGCTGCTTCCTGAATTCTCCATATTGGCTTGTCCTTTTCTGAGTAGAGGTGGCTAGAAGCAGGTGTTCAGCAGAATATATGCTTAAGAGTTTTGCTGTATCCAAAAAGTAAGATCATTTGCAAATGTATTGTATGTCCTACACAATGCTGAGCTGGGCAAAATCGGCACTTAACATTTCAGGTGCAATATTTATTACTTCTGTGCAGAATGTGAAGTTTCTGGAATTTGTTTATTATATGAAATGTAAAGCCTTTACTAAGCAGTGCTCCAAAGCTGTTACCTTCAGAATACCAAATCCCAGCTATTTCCTGAAGGTTAGAGCTATATAAAAAGTTACTCAACAGTGATGTTGAAAAATGTGTGCTAATCAGTGCAGATGATCTTCCTCATCACATATCCTCATAATTGATGGTGCCATCAACAGCAGAGACAGTAATTTAAATTATGAATACTTTTGGTTATGAAGGATGGAATTTTTTGGCATAGGAATTAAAATGTATGCATTAATAGAACTAGTAGAAGAATTCAAGTCATGCTTTGGAGAAAAGTACAGAATTAGACATGGTTTAACATTCATGAATATTTGGGTAACCAAGCATATTTTTCTATTAAATATGTAGGTATTACAAAACAGATGGAGAAGCATACATTGAATAATGTTTGAAAGTTGTTCTAAGCTGTGTTGAAGTTGGTATACAGGGAACCATTCTTCAATTAAAATATCTATAAGTAGTTATGTCAGTGCCTTTGTGGGTGCAGGCAGCTGAACTGATCAGCTTAATCTTTGTCAGTCTGTTCCATTTTGATGGAGCTAGTCTGTGGAGCTTTCTGATGAGCAGTGACACTGATGGATCTGAGGAAGAGTGATTTCCTGCATAGGGCTGACTTGATGATCTAGGACATTTCCTGAGCATCTTCTGTAATCACCTTTATTTGCACAATGCACTTCTATTTAGATCCCAGGTATATGATCAGCATTTAGCTGTTATTTACAAAACAAAGTAAAACATGGGAGCTCATCTTCTCCTGATACTGCCAGCAGGTCACCTTCCCAAAAGGAGGATTTCCTTTGTCATAGAATCATAGAAACAACTAGGTTGGAAAAGGCCTTCAAGGTCAAGTCCAACCATTGCTGCAGGACTGCCAAGGCCACCCTTAAACCATGTCACTGAGGGCCTCATCTACATGGTGTTTGAACACTTCCAGGGACAGTGATTCCACTGCTTTCCTGGGCAGCCTGTTCCAATACCTGATCACCCTCTTGGTGAAGAAATTTTTCCAAATATCCAGCCTAAACCTCCCTTAAACTAAAATCTAATCCATCCCCTTTGGATGAGTGGAAATAGATTTCACCCAGATTTAAAACTAGAAGTATAAAACCCACAATGTGATAATCAGGCATCAATTTCACTGTAACTTGGTGTCCTAATTCTGCCAGTTCTTCAGCAACATCCTAGAGTTTTCCAAGGAAAACTGTGTAACCAACAATGGCAAAAATAAGACAGCTATTAGAAAAAAACAAAAACAATCAGTAAAATGGAAAATAGAAGTGCAATATTTAGAGGTTAAAATGTTGTAGCTCCCTTTCCACAATTGTTTTTTTACTACTCTATTGAGAAACATCCATCAGCCTTCTGGAGACTGCAGTCTGGCATATCCCCTGCATAGGTATATTGTCTGGGAGATGGGATTTGTGGTGCTGACTCTGGGATGAAGCCATTGTGCTCAGGCTCTTGTTAGCTCTGCTTCTCCAGTAAGCCAAGCTAAAGCTCACGTCAGGTTGTGGAGATCTCAGCTGGCTCTGGGTGGCACAGAAGCTGTCCTTAACAGCCTAACTCAGCTGTGCAGTGTGCCTCTAGGAAGAAAAACAGCCTGAAATTCAGCTATCTCAATAAAGCAAGATCTGTTTTGTGATACTGTCCCATTATATGTAACTGAGGAGAGTTGGAGTTTTTTCTTATGTAACCCCCCAGTAGGAGTAATGCTAAATATCCAAACTTGCTTGTAATGACATGGGCTTCATGTAAGAAATTCAGAGCTGAGCTAATGTAGGTACTACACTGTCTGTCTCCTTCTTAGCAGGAATTCAAGTCCAGGGAATGCTGAACACATGCAGAGCAGATGGAAGAGATTAAAAAAGCATAGAATTATAGATGAGAAATGTTTACAATTAAAGCGACAAACATGAGATTTCAATGTATGTCTCTTTCCTGAGTATCTTGAAGGGTGTTACGGTGAAAAGGGCTTAACATACAATCATTACTGTTAACTCCAGTTAGAATCAAAAGTTTTTCAAAATGTTCTTTTTTTCCCTGCGCTCCAGCCTAGCAAAAGCAAAGCAGTATGTTTAACTACATCAGATATTTTAGAACCATCTTAAGTTGTCTGATGAATTTGATAATTCAGCTTGTCCTCTACTGTTTCAGCTACTAAGGAAATTCCACTTATGATGTGCTGGATCAGATATCCCATATCTCAGCTGACCCAAAATCTCCATGATAGCTTTAGCACTGTTCTTAAAAGAATCACGCTGACTTAGTGACTGACAGACTTGTTTACCTGACCATGGCAGATGATTTAATTTAAATATGAAGACATCAATATTAGAAACCTCAGAATTAAAGCATGGTGCCCTGTATTTTTACATATATATATATATATTTGTTCTGTTTGGTGCAATTTATTAATAACAATGAATTACATATTAAAAAAGAAGCTCTTATTGATGCAAAATTATCTCCAAAATTGTGAGTGAAAAGCAGAAATCTTTCTGGGACCCTTAAAGGTTTCTCTCTAGACTCTACGGATCATATCTTCCTTCCACTGGGCTTATACTGAGCAAAGCTGAATAGTACTCTAGAAAGAAGTATCTAGCTTGTGCTGCTGCTCACAGCGCTAACAGTGTCTCAGTGCACAAGCCACAGTACGTAATTGAAAAGGACCATGAATTTTCCTCCAACTCCAGGGTTTTCTAAAAGGACAGGTTCTCAGCAAGATCAACAGACCCAGTTCATGTTAGGACTGGTTTTACAGATCCCTGACAGGGTGTAAAATTACAGACTGGTCAATGCAGATAAAGCTGACACATACTTTCAAGCACAGCAAGAGTATAGGGCTATGTTTAACAAAACCACTGAGTTCTGTGTTTGAGTAATACACTGCCTCTGTACCCAAAAGAGGCCCTGGAATACAAATTCTCTCTGGCTTCTGGTTACATGCCAGATACTGGTTTCATACTTGATCAGACTGTGCTTGCCTGTGGGAACAGGAATGGTTTTGAGGTGAATATATGGAAGCTGTTTTCTTTAAATGCATACAGTTTTCAACTCTCAGGGACGCAGTCTCTTTTCTCCATAGTGCTGCTAAAAATGCAGCACTGTTGTTTCCTTTTCACGAGGGTGAGAAAGTGCAACCTTGAGAAGTAGGGAGAAGGGACATATTTTCTGATGATGCCTAGAGCACATCTTCGCAACAGTGTGTCTTCTCCACAACATGGACAAACCACCTAGTTTTCTCCTTGTCTCAGAGTTGATAACATTAGGGTACTAGAGTTAGTTTTTTTTGGAAGAGCTGCATACTGAATGGTGTTTAAAAAATCTGTCTGTAAGTATCATAGTAGAAGCTGCTGGTAAAGTGAAAAGCCTGGGCAAAGTGACTCTTAACACTGAAAATTAGGCCCAGTCCCCTAACAAATGTAATGCACTGTCTGTATTGTGTTTACTTTTAAATATGTGCAATTAATGTTCCAAAGTCCATTTCCTTGAATTACATGTGTCAGGAATCTGTCCCTGGTGGTAACAGCTATTTTTGTTCTAAGGAATGCTGAGCACTTTTAGATCTTTCTGGGATAGTTTGCATCATCTGACATTTCTGCAGGCAATGTTTGCTCGGTGGTGAATTGGATTGTAAATTCTACAGCTGTGAAGTTACAGGAAATGAGAGTCTGGGCAAATTTCTAAATAGAGCTCTGAGAAGGAGTGAGTGGGAACTTAATGAGTACAGATAGTGAAATAGATCTCTTAATTCATTTTGATTAGGGTAAAGTGCCTATATAATAGGGTATTTTTTTTACTGCATTAATAAGTATGACAACATTGAAATTTATTACATGTTCCTGTTTATGTTATTTTTCTTTACTTTTCATTCTTATAAAACTTTTCAGTTTCTCAGCATTGGGATTGTGGCCTCTTAGTTTAGGATTTATATTTAAATCCTCCCAGCTGAAGAACTTACAATGAAATGATCTTTTGAAGTCAATAGCACTTGGAAAGGATTTTGCCTGGTGCATGGAGAGACAGGCTCTGTACATGTGTTGTAGCTATGGCAGTCTTTTCTTCATAATTTTTTGCATGTATATCTTTGTAAGAAGAGGATGCTCAGAGAACTGCTCCTTATAACATCTGACAGTAATCAGGTGGGTTTATCGTGCATTAAGGAATCCCTCTGACCAGAAATAGTTTTTCTGGGCAAATAGACGTAGTTAAAATCTCAGTGCATTTCACCTTTGGTATACCTGTAGTCTGTCGAAGATCAGTAGTATCCCTGTGTCCTGCCTCTTTTGCTTTGCCAGTTCATGTAGCTCAGTGACAGCCACTTTGGCTGATGAGAGCAGGACAGAGCTCTTTCAGAGGCTGCTGCTGTCATTTCTGTGTTAGCTAGCGAACAGATGAGATTGCAGAATGAAATTAACTTTCCCTTACAGGAATAAATACAGTACACAGCCTACACAATGTTCCTGGGCCCAAGACAAGGAAATTCCTTGGCTTTTTACAGGGATTGAAGTAAGATTCAGCCTTCCAAGCATAGCAATTATTTATAGATTATACAGACAAACATATGATATTTATAATTGCCTCCTATACAGAGACTTCCTGTTTCCATTGAAGTCAATGGCAAAATTCCCACTGACTTCAATGCCAACAGAATCTGGACCACAATAAGACAAATGCTTCCCATTAAATGATTATATAATTAGCATTGGAAGCTGCTTAATGAAGTGGATCTGGTAGCTACAGAAGCATGGATCATTAGAGTGAACTGAATCTTTGTTTCTCTACTACTTTAATTTAAAATTAAATAGTGTCCTTGTTTTTACCAAGCTTTATAACCTGTTCCCCATTGAGATTAAAGCTTAGTATTATTATTAGTGAAACCTACTTTGTGGACTCCGTCAAAGCAAATGGAAGTTTCTGCTAAGGTGATGTGGTTATTATCAGTCATATTCTTCAGAATATTAGCTGGATTCTTAAATATACTTTCTAATCAAAAGTGGAGCATTACAACATATGGTCAAAGAAAGATGGTAATTCTCAGCATAAGGAGCAAACAGACACTCTTGAGACAGAACTGATTGAAGGATCCTCAGGAATGGCAGTGGGTTGGTATTTGGTGGAATAGTTCACATGAGCTGAGTTTAGGAGTAAGGATTTACTCTGCTAGGGATCAACAGCAAGTACGGGACTGGCACCACAATCTGTACTTCTGTCACCAGGTAACTTCTGTCTCTGTATTTATGCTTATCAGACAGACATATGCAAAACTCCGGATGGGATATCTGTATTCTAATTTTCATGTTGATGTTAAGCCTCCCCATGGCCCTGGACAGTTATTATTTATTGTGTGCTTTGTGACAGTATCTCCTTGTGCAAACTGACACGCATGTGTTTAAGTGACAGGCTTTGTCCCTAAAAGAGGGTCAAAGAAAGAGGTCAGAGCTGAAAGAGCAAATTCTGATACTGCCTCAGTGTGTGTTGAATAGATTCCTGTGCTACAAACTGCTTCATTACAAGATAGGTGAATCTAGAAATCAGATCCTACTCAGTGTATCACAGAATTGTTCCTATACTGGAACGGGTTTTCTGTCAATTCTTCATTTTGATAGAAACTGCATTTGGGTTACATTAATGCTGAGTTCCTATATTATCCCTATATTGACAAAGCTTCTACGGGAAATCAATTGAAATTTTGATTTATTTAGGGCTGCCTTATGGCAGATATCATCCATGTATGAATCTTCCCAGTTATCAAGATGGTAGTTTTATTTTTAGCTGAAATAGTCCCATCTGATCTGCTCTGCAAGACAATGATAAATGGCAAAATACTCAATGCAGGAAGATAAAATTACTATTTTCTTCTATACTTCCTTTTGGGCTGTACAGTTCATTTTGGGTTGGGGAGTGAAACAAATACTGTTGTGGAGAGCAAAGAAACAATGAAAATATATTTATATATTTCTAATTTTGTCTTTGGGTATTGAATTGCTCTGGGTTAAGTTGCATAAAGATAAGTAAAGCAACTGGACACAGTTGAGTGCAAAGTGATGCATGAAACCAGGACTTTTCCCCTCCAGTGTGTGAAAATTCATATCAGCAAGAAACAGTCTGACTTGGATGTAATTGGAGAACTGCTTGCATTTTGATACCCACATTCTTTTAAATCAATCATTCTTCAGTGCAGACACAAGATTCCTCGCTTGCTGAAGCTAACAAGTGACATGCTGACGTGGGATTACATTGACTCTCCATCCTCACTGGCTTCTGAGTACTGATGTGACCCCCCATAAGTGGGGACCAAGGAGAAGCTGTGGCCAAGGCTGTGGTAAAAACAGTTATCATGCAGTATTACAGCATCAGACTGTACTTGGCAAATTCATATTGGAGCCAGGGTTAGATCTGACATCTGCTAACATCTTGTTGCATACCTGGAATACTGAGCACCTCATCACTGGTATTTCAGTATATGATTGATATGTGGCCTGCCTGCAAAACTCACCATCCTCTTTTGCAGCCTCTTGTCCGGAAAATGGGGCAAGGTGCTTCCTTTTTAAGGAAAGGGCCAGTCATTGCTTTTATATGGGTGATCAGATACAGTAGTCATGACAGGCTCAACAATTCTCTTAAAAGTAAATGCTTATGTTAATGATTTGGTTCCTTAAGCATCTTTCACTCTAAAAACCTAATTTGTCACTTTCTACCAACTATGTACCAGGGAAACCTCCTGTATAAAAAAACCCTTTGATGTTAAAAGTAGATTAGGGTCTTTTTATAAATAACCTACTTTTGAAACAACCCTCCAGCATCAGATAGAGAGTGATCAGAGAATAATTTCTCTGTTTGCCTTTCTTTTTTTAGGTAAAAATTTTAAGGTTTTCTATATTTAGGCAGCAGTTCAACAGCTACTTTTATCAAGCATAGGATAACAGTATTTCTGTGAAAGAAAGAGGGAAATGCTCAATTCTAGAATGAAGCTCCTATTTGGAACCCGTTTTGTGTTTTTTTTGTTTTGTTTTTTTAAATCCACATTCTCTGGGAGGTAGGTGTTGTACTGGGATTTGGAGCAAGAATAAATATGTAAATAAGTCAGATTAGTCTCAGGAGTTCAGAATGTTGTAAGTAATGTTACAGACTAAGGCAGTGTAAAAATGTGTCTGAAGATCATGCAGATCTTGACTGTTAATCAGTCAGCAATTTTGCACTTATATTTTTATCAGTATGTCTCCTTTAAATAAGGCACAAACGTATAAACACATTGCAGATTTATCTCTAGTTTGGTAGGTGAGGATCTAGAACCTAATTATAATTAAAAGTAACTGTTTATGGCTGGCTTATAGACCACCCAAAACTGAAACTCACAATGGGAAAGCCAGCACATCTTCCTCGACTATGACAGATGCTGCTGTCCTTTGAATGTACAACCTTGTTGGAACTGTTGGGATTTATGAATCACTTTGATTCTTTCAGCTGACAAAGGGCAAATTGATAGATCATCATGGAGATGGTAATGCATCTCTGTGGTCACTGGATGGCTAATCCCTAAAGATTCAAGACTTGTTCCCAAGTAACAGAAGCAGCAGGGTGGGAATTGAGTTTTTCCAGCCTCTTGTAGCAGATGAGCAGTTCTTTGCTTTAGGATGAGGTGAAATTTAAACTGTGCTTGGAGCAGTCAAATGTGGAGTATTGCACCTTTACAGTGGTAAAAGGAATGCTGTATGTTAGATAATCATTGCTGGAGCAATAGAGGGATCAGGCTGAGGAAATCAACTGGTCCAACTAAAACTGAAGTGGAAGGATAACTACTGTCTCCTCCAACATAGTTGAAGCATTCAAAGCTGTCTCACCAGGGCCAAAGGGCACAGTGCTGTCCGAGGCTTTGTAATGGCTCTGGTGTTGCTGTGATGCTCCTGGATGGTGATACAGAGCAATGGCAGTGGATTTTCATTTATCCCAAACATGCACCTTACAGTCCATTGCACTTTCTAGGTATGTAACAGTCAACAACCATGGAACTAGTCTTTGCAAAGAATGTGGCCATCATGTGTGGACTGTTTAAATTCTACACCCACTTGGCAGTCAGTCCTTGCAGATTAGATTATTTTTGGAGTCCTCTGTGATCATGGAGTGGGCAAGATTTGCCTAAGAGGAAATGTCATAAGAACAGGATGGAAAAGAAGAGTGAATTCTGTTGCTTAAAGGCTGGTCCTGGAAGAATAGAAGGGATAATGCACTTTCCAAATTCTGACAAGGTATTAAGGAGAAGGAAAAGCATTTTTCAGCTGCCTGCACTAAAGCTGGATGCCTGAAAAAAAAAAGCAGTTCTTATGCATAAACATACTTTTGATTAGTTGGCATTACACAAGGATAAGTCATACAATTATAGAAGCCACAGACACGTCAGTGCATGTAGGAATTGGCCTCACATGCTGGTGATGCCAAGAAAACAGGGAGGCCACCTGTTCCAGCATGAAATACAACATGAATAAGTGTAGATACCTAACCTTGACCAGGTAGTGTCCACACAGCTAGCACATGTTGTTTGTGATGCACACTGACATTGTTTATGTGAATAATTCATACATAGCCTGAGCTGCTTTTACAGGAGAAGTACAGGTAACAGATCATAATCACTGTTTGTGGAGAGCTTTTCATTGTGATCATGAAGGCTAGTTGGCTTTCCCTCATTTTGATATTTGTGTAAGTGTAACTTCTTCAAACAGAAGCTAATTTTCAGACTACAGTGAAGGGTGTTGATCCAGCTCTAAATTGCAGTCTGCAGTACAGCTCAGCTGCAGTCATGGTGGCAGAGATGGGGAGATCAAAGCTTTGTACATGTCATTCAAGGGCTGGCTTACCAAATCTCCTGCCTTTATGTTTTCTATGAGATTATACAATAGAAGCAGAGAGTGGAGACTGAAGAAAAATAAATAGGCAGGGAGAAGGGAATGACCAAGAGGCAGGAAAATAACAAGAGTGAAAATGTGAACAAGATCTTGTACTACACATCTTAGGCTGTCTTGCCTTTCTCCTTTTTGCTACAGTTGTCTGAGCTTGGCAGGAGAAATAGGACAAATGTGGCAAGCCTGCAAATATGAAGTTACAAGCTTTGGTAGGACTGACATCAGTATGTTAGGATGTCTCAGCTCCCCCAGTTTTCTTTCTCTTCATATCTTAGCTTAATATGTTTGTTACACTTTGTAAAACTTATTAAAATGTGAAGCCTTTAGACGTGGAGGCTTTGCAAACACTGAGTTTGAAAACACTTGTTCAAGGACCAAGTGTGTGAAGCACTCGCCCATCTTGGCTCCAAGCCACTAGGCTGTACTTAGCCCAAATCTGCATCTCCCTGTTGGAGATGTCCAGGCTCTGTGCATGCGGCGAGGTTAACGAGCACCATCTTGTGGCTCCTTGGCTGCGGACAAGGTCCTGTGGGCTCTGGGGAGGTGATGGTGAGTGGTTCTCCAGTGCTACGGGGCAGCAGGATCAGATTGTGAGCTCGCTGAGTTCCTGCAGAACCTAATGTCTATCCCATTGGGTTCCACAGTGTGTGTGCAAGATAGACAAGCTGAAGCCATAAGTATGTAAAAAATCAAGTCTCTAAACCCACTTGTAATAATATTTTATGAAAAAAGCTACCCCTCTCACACTGCTGAGTTAGCTGGGAGGATGAATGTAAGGATTTATTGAAAGATCCTGCCCTGCAGTGCAAAAATTAACAGACAAGATGTCATCAACAAAGTCAAGAAAGTTTCAAGTCCTGCCCCTTCCAGCTTCTCTGTTGTTTTGTGTCCGCCATGTCTGTGACTCCTCTGGTTTCTGCAAGTGTACAGCTGCCCTGAGATAACCCAAACCCCTTTCCTCCTGCCAGGTTATCTCATACATGAGCCTTTGTCCCACTGCCATCTTTCAAGTGTATTTCTCCACAGTGGAGGTTAAATTGTCCAGGAAGATCTGATTCTATCCACCCATGCTAAACCTTCTGTAGGTACCTTCTATTACATGGAAATCTCAGAAAGTGTATCCTTGGATGAATAAAGGACCCAGTTTCAAACAAAAGCAGTCCTTTGGGATTTGAATATCCTGCAGTGCTATGGTACATTGGGTATCTATTGGTAGGTACACTGGAGTATACTATTGGTACACTGGAGTATAAGTGCACAATCAGCGACTATTGGGATTATGCTTATTCTAAGAGAATAAACCAGTTTATCCTGACAGGCTACAAGTTACAGAGGATTTTGTGATTAAATCAGAATTATTCATACCAATTTCATGTGTTAAAAAAATCCAGGAAAAAAAAAAAAAGAAAAGATTCAATGTGATGCACAACCTGAGTGACCTATGTGAGAGCTCCAGAGACAGATTATGATACAATTGGGAAAGACTTTAGAGGGAAAATAACAGTGAGTTCAAACTATGGTAGATGTGGTGGTGCTGTTACTGTTATTAATATTATATTACTAATACAGATGTTTTAGATGCTGTTGGTATTTCTCAGACATACAAGAAAAGGTTATATTTAGCCAGATAGTTCTCAGTGGGTTATGAGCTTTTTCCACTTTGACATGGAGACAAATAAACACAATATTGGCAATTCCTTTGCTTCCTGTTGAGAACATGTTATGTAACTATTCTGGCTTTCCTTCCTGATAAAATAGGGTGGAGAAGATGATAGCTCTAGAGAAAAGAATAACATAAAGACATTCAGCTATCCTGCAGTAGTTCAGAGAATCACCTTTGGCCAGTGCAGAAGTGGTGTCCTTGAACTCAGGTAGCATCCCAGCAGAAGTTCTTATCGCATACCATGATTTGATAAAAGAGAGAAGAATCAATAAATTAGAGAATGTAGACTGAACAGCTGATGCTGAATAGAATTCTTAGGAGGCAAAGGGTGTCTGAAATGAGTATAATAAACAATCCAAGTTTCTCAAGTCCTTTATAATAACCCATGTCCAATTTCAGTTACCGGGGGGGCCTACAGGAGCGTTACTCCTGATTTATATCAAAATAAATAAGAATAAAAAAAGCAAGCACTTTAAGCAATGAAAATTTAGCAGAAGGACTATAGAGGATAAAATATCAACCAAGAATTAGTTTAGGCAAAGGAAGAGAGTGCATTGTGTATGAAAAGGGAGAGCGAGACTGCACTGTTTACATGCTACTGCACTGGAGCCAGTATGACTCTATAGAATGAGAAGTAGATGGTTTAGCTATGTCGCATTCAAGTCAATGTGCATTTCCCAGGCAGATGGCTTCTTTCAGGGGTGAAACTGAACAATTGGCAAAGCTCCAGTGTTTCAGAGAAATGTGAGAAACCTCACAAGCTAACTTGTGTAGCAACGGGGATGTGTTGGGACGAACTCACTGGTTCCCTGTTGGTGGAACCTTTTGGCAATTAGAAAGCCCTGTGAAGCTTGGGATCCATACAAAGAAATACAGTGCAAGAGAGATCTAGTCTTGTTTCAAACCTTTTTAGGTATATCCAGAACATTTACTAACCACAGGCTCATATTCTCTCTTAGTTATACAGCACTTCCATGCATTTATCAAGCTCCAGCTTAAGAGTGTTGAGGTTCCTTGCCCTTGCTGTTCCCTTTGAAAGATCATGCCAGTGTGTGATCTTGAATAGTTACAAATGTTCTCTTTAGATTTCAGTCTAATCAGACTGCTGATCAGATGATCAAAATCTGATCTCACAATCAAGTTAACCTTTAACTTCGTTCCTGCTCCATGCTGTTTATCTAAAAATCTGTTTATACAGGATTTGCATATTATTTCTCCACTGAACAAACCATTCTCTCTTTATCTCTCCCTGAGACTGATATTTCTGTAATTGTTCTAATAGCCAGTCTGCACTGATTCCAGTTTCAGCCAATCTTTTTCAACACTGTTGACTGGAATTGTGTAAATATTTCAAATGAAATCTTACCGGTGCCTTGTCTAGAAGACCCAATATTTCCTCCTCCACTAAAAATCTCACCTAACCCATCTGAACATTACATTATCCTTTTCCACAGCTGTTTCATACTGGCAGCTCTGGCACACTGATAGTCTTTCAGAACACTCAGATCTTTTTCCTTCTCTGTTGCTTCTAGCTGATGATTCCAAGAACATGACTTTGCAGTTCACATTATTAAATTTCTATCACTTCAGGCAAGAAGGTCACCTAATTCCAGTGTGATCATCTGGTCCTCCTCAATATTGGCAACAATTTCCAGCTTTGTATCACATGCAAACTTTATCATTATTCCTAATTCATAGAATCATAGAATGGTTAGGGTTGGAAAGGACCTTAAGACCATCTAGTTCCAACTCCCCTGCCATGGGCAGGGACTCCTCCCGCTAATCCATGGCAGTATACATTGAATGGTATAACTCCAAAGACCAGTCCCCGAGGAATACCTATGAGTAATCTGCTCAGTTCTTATAAGTCCTTTTTTATTGTAACTTGTTGCTTCTTGTTCACATTGCTTTTGTATTAATCTGTATCATTTCTGCTTTCAGTAATGATTTCCTATGGAGCACTGTATCAAATGATCTGTTTCAACTTCAGTGAACTGAGTTCACTGCATTAATCAGTTCCAAAAAGATGATTAACTTTCTCAAAATACACTAGGTTGGTCTGGCATCCTTTACTTTGGTAAACTATATATTTTTACTGACACTATGTTTGCCTCTCTACAATTAATTGTCCTTTCTTTCAAAATTTGTTCTAAGCCTTAGCATTATACTGAATTATAAAAGTACCTTTTAGAATGCATATACTTTCTAAAACCACGTTTTTGAATATAAACATTATATTTCTATACTGAAGTCCTAGGCAAGCTTTCATTCAAATTCATTAAATAGTGGCTGCTTTTACTTGTGGTTTCATATAGCAAGTATTTCAGTAGTCTAGGGAAGAGACTGTAGATGTCCCTTCATTTTTTTTGGATTAAGAGAAAGTTTTTTTCCTAAAATGTTGTAGTTTCTGTTATTCTGCTGTTTCCTTTATATATCATTACCATCTGTCATTAGCCTTATGTAGATCAAAGCAAAGGTCCTCTTTGCTCACTCTGAAATAACACCATCTCTTGTTAGTTAACAGATTATTAAAGAAAACCATCTTTTACCATCCCTACATCTTTGATAGAGCTCTGCTGTCACTGATGGCATTTATTTTCTACTTTATGTCTGGGAAGTGAAAGTCTTCACAAACAAGGAATTGTGTTTATTATTTTCCTGTAACTTTACATCCTTCTAAATTATATCCAAGTTTGAATAGAGGAAGGAGACTGTAAAAGATCCTCAGGACTATCCTTCTGGGGCATTTTGTGTCATCTTTTGTCCCAGTAATTTGCACCCACATAGAGTCTATTTCATGGATGTGATCACACATTTCTTTACACTCAGCCATTTCCTTAACATTCAGTGATACCCTTCCTCCCCTGCTCGCATTTCTGTTTTTTCTAAGATGCTCCCTACATAGTGCATTAGTGGGAATATTCTGTCCTCAGCTGAAGTGCAGGAGGCATCTCCATGCTCCAGCAGAGATGTATAAAGACCTTGGAGGTTCTGATTTCTAATACTAACTTTTGCATTGCCATTCTGTGCAAGACAATTTTCCAAAGGGACAGGGCATGGCCTGTCTGTGGCATGCAGAAGAGAAGCCGTGTACTGCCAGTGGTCAGCTTTTCAGTCAAAGATTGTCTGAACTAGACAGGTGATAATTTAGCTCCATGTCTGAACACCTAGACTCCACAGATCCTCAGGCCTTGACCACCCACTCAGGACTATCAGAGATAAGTATTAATATGAAGTTAGAGTACAGAAACACTGATTTTATTTATTTGTCTCTTCCACTGTGGATGTCATTTTCTCAGTACTGGCATCCAGAGCCAATGAGAACAGTCAGGGCAATTCCTCCAGAGAGATCTATTTGAGCTAACAAGTTATGTCCATGTCATACCTGTTCTTTACTTCTTCAGAGAAATTATTTTAGCCACATCATGAAGGCATCAACTGAGATTATAAATTTCATCAAGGCCAGGGACCAGGGAAGAAATATCCCACATACCTGATCCCCTGAATCCACCGGGGATTTGCTTCTCAGCACTGATGTCATGGGTTCAGCAGTAGCAGTCATTTTTTCTCCTTGGTAGCTGGTGCAGCACTGTGTTTTTGACTTTCGGCCTTGGAACAGTGCTGATAACACCAATGTTTTTAGTTATGGCTTAGTGATGTTTGGTCTGGCCAAGGACTTTCAGAGCCTC